>JAJMEC010000017.1:269613-281860 GCA_030573955.1 Yamadazyma triangularis
TAAAAAAAAAAAAAAAAAAATAAATAAATACCATAATGATTCAAATGATAGATGTCGTGATATAACGGGATACCAATGAGTTTCTAACCTCAAAGATATTCTTGGTAAGCACGTCAATCTGTCCAAATATTTATCAATAATTAATCAATTATTTAGCAGAAATTCAAAAGTTAACTCTGATCGAAAAAACGCAAAACAGAATCCCTAACTTAATAGGAGACTCAACGTTCTTTCAACTTCCGAATAACGGGCGAATCAATCTTAAACTTCCACCAAACCCAACTAATTACCAAATTTATTGGAGGTCAACTTTCAAAGAATCAGAAAAGAAAAAAAAAATTTTTTTTTCAAATTCATCGCACGAGAGCCATCTCTGAATACAAAATTACACAAAGAGGAATTTGAAAAAAATGGAAACCTACTCAAGTCAATTGTAATATGCAGAAGGAAGAGGATTACTATGAGTGATAAAAACTAATTAATTTCCTTTTTTAATTTTTGAAACTCCGTTTACAATAATAGTGGATGTTTTAACATGTCGGAACGAATAAACCGTCGTTATCACCTTCCTTAAATAGGGGCTCTAAATAGGAGATCTTTGTATTACTCAATAACTTTGTTTACGACATGTAATTAGCGGAATTTTCAAAGATCTTAAAAAGGGAAGACCCCACGTTTTAATACTGTTCCTGTAGCTGTAGCTGTAGCTGTCGCTTTTTTTTTTTTACTTTTGGATTCCGAATGCTAATTTTTAGTCGAAATACTAAGAGATTTGACAAATATAGCATTGGTTGTTAGAAATCACCCTTAATATCGTAAGTGCTAAAAAAAGAATATTTTTTATATTTAAACTGTTCCTTAATGTCTGTCATATTAAAGCTTAATCGAGCAGTTATTTTCGATCAACGTCTTTTTTCGAACCTAATTTGTGTTCCTTTTTGGGAAAGTGGTGTCAATTGAAACAATGCGACGACATAATACTTAATACTTTAAAATGTACTCGACTTTCCACGTGGAAAGGTTCTACAAGAATGGCATATGGATGGGTATTTAAAGGCATATATTCTTCCTTTTTCAATTTGTTTTTAGAATTCGAAATAGTTCCCCAATGATATTGCAACTCATATCATTATTTCTCTTTGTCACTTCGCTGCTATGCCATACTATTCCAGGTAAGAGTTCAATTGATAAGCAATTGGCCGATGATGGTGAATTAGAGATGATAAATCTCATGTATAAGTACTTACCCATAGATGAAAGAAGCTATATTGATTACCATGTTAAAGAATTGGTAAATTTTAACGGATCTGATTGTGATGCTTGTAAGAATAAAATGCATTATGCTAGAAGCTTACTTGATGAAGACCCAAGTAAGCAACACTTGATTAGTTTCACATTATTTCAGTACTGCTTAGCTTTGAATGATAATGATCCTAAAGAGTGTGATACTGTGAACTTTTTCATCACTACTCAAACTAATAATGGGGAAAATCCTATTGATGACTTTGATTCAGGTTTAAAATCATCCACTAGTATTAACTTGTTTGATAATGATTTCATGCACTTGTTAAGAAACTTCAACTTTTCTAACGAACTTGATTTACAATATTATTGTTATTATAAAGGTGATGTTTGTGATTTACCAGAGACTTTAGATATTGATGCTAAATATGATTTCGATTCTAAATGGCCAGCTAAACAACCTCATCATTATGCTGAACCTGATTATGGATGCGATGAAAAAGAATTATTCAATGTATTACACATTACTGATTTCCATGTTCAATTTAGATTTGAAGTTGGGGCAGAAGCTAATTGTAGTCAAGGTACATGTTGTAAACCTACCAGTTTTAACAAAGATTTGCCAAAGTTAACTGGTCATAATTTTACCGAATCATTGACCAAAGATGGACAAGAAATCGATCTTGCTTTATATCCTTATGCTCATTTTGATGAAAATAATGTCTATCATAAAGGTTCATACTATGATTTAGGTAAAGATAAAGGTTATGATGCTGTAACATTTCCAAGTTTTACTTTTGGTGGTTATGCTTGTGATGCACCAGAAGTATTGATTAACAGTACTTTAAATTACATATCACAAATGAAAGATAAGAAATTCGAATTCAGTTTATTTACTGGTGATATTGTTGACCATGATAAAAGTAATTGTGATGCTGAAGTCACTAAAGAGGCTGAGACTTTAGGATTTAGATTGATGAAACATTTCTTAGACTACATTCCAGTTTTCCCAGCATTGGGTAACCATGATACCTTCCCATATGGTCAATTAGCCCCACAACGTTTGGATCCTAATAACTCTTATCAATACAATACAGAACTTATGAGTGAAATTTGGGTTAACGGTGGATGGTTACCAGAGTCTGAACAAAGTGAAATAAAAAATCATTATAGTGGTTTCTCAACTGTCACTAAAAGAGGATTAAAGGTTATTGCTTTGAATTCTAATTGTTACTATCAAAAGAATTTATGGAATTATATCAACTTGGAAAATGAACCAGATCCATTTGGACAATGGGAGTTCTTAATTGATGAATTGGTTGAAAGTGAAGCAAAAGGACAAAGAGTTTGGATTTTAGCTCATATTCCTTCAAGTGATGCAGATGCCTTACCTATTCAATCTAAAATCTTTGGTAAAATTGTTGAAAGATTTAGTCCTTACACTATTGCTAGTATATTCTATGGACATGTCCACATGGATCAATTTAAGGTTTTCTATGCTTCTAGTGCAAACAACGCTGCTGACATTTCAAAAGAAGTAACCAATATGGCATGGATTGGACAATCTGTTACACCAAGAACTAATCTTAATCCAGCATTCAAATACTATGAAGTTGAAGACAAATCATTCAATGTTAGAAATGCTTACAACTATTATGCTCAATTAAACCAAACCTTTGTCGATGGAGGTAAGCAACCAGAATGGGAATTTGAATATTCTTCTAGAGATGCTTATGATCCTGAAGGAATTTGGCCCAAGGATGCTCCCCTCAATGGTACTTTCTGGAATGATTATGTTCTTACAAAACTCGCTGATGAATCGAATATTGATTTCAATCAATTGTATACTGATTATCAATTCCGGTTCACTGAAATGACTACCAATTGTACTAATGGGTCAGTTATTTCCAATGAATGTTACAATAATAACTTTTGTGCTGCTGGTAACTTCTTATCTGATGAATTTATCAAATGTCAAAGAGATGACTAGTTAGTGTTTTTTAGATAGATTAGATAGATATAAAATTGTTCTGTTTGTAGTAACGTCAGTAACAGACATAGAGTATGAAAATAAACTAATTAAGCACAAAAAAAAAGGCAATATTAAACTATGCTTATCCATACTGCTTACAAATTCATTTTTATAATTAATAATCTCTTCTCATTTTACGCAGTATCCGAGTGAATACTCCGGAAATATATGGTTATTCCGGAAATATGCTGACAAACTTGTGTTAATAATCAGACTGCATATAACCTATTTTTTGGTTGATGTACATAGTAATAACATAGTGCAATCGGAAAAGTATAAAAGCTGGCGCTACTGCTGTCAAATATAATACTAAAACTCAATAAGATTTTAATAGACTATAGAACTAAAATGACTTATTCATTAGCGGAAAACTTACCTTATGAATACCCAGTACCAGAAGGAGTAGTTGGTTCATCTGTAGAAGTGACTAAAGAAACACCAAAGTTATTTCATCCATTGAAGATCAAGAATTTAGAATTACCTAATAGAATTGGGGTCAGTCCTATGTGTCAATACACGGCTGACAATTTCAGTGTTACTGAGTATCATAAGATTCATTACGGATCTTTGGCACTCAGAGGACCAGGACTCATTATAGTTGAGGCTACTGGGGTGTCCCCATATTCTGGGACTTCGGATACCGATTTAGGAATTTGGACTGATGCTCAAGCTTGCAAATATAAACCAATAGTTGATTTTGCCCATGCTAATACTTCTACTATTGGACTTCAATTAGCACATGCTGGGAGAAAAGCAATGGCTAAGCCTTTATTTGAACACTTGGAAGATTGGGATAAAGAAAAATACAAAGCACTTGATATATATGGACCATCAGCCATTCCTTATAGACCTGGTGGTCATTATCCAACACCAAAAGAATTGACTATACCACAAATCAAGCAAATTGTTAAGGAGTTCGGAATTGCTGCTAAGAGATCAGTTAAAGTTGGATTTGATTTTGTTGAAATTCATGGTGCTCATGGTTATTTGATTAATGAATTTTTATCGGCTCATTCTAACAAGAGAACTGACGAATACGGTGGTAGTTTTGAAAAAAGAATCAAACTTTTATTAGATATCATTGATGAAATTAAAGCTAATGTTCCAAAAGATTATCCTGTATTTTTGAGAATTAGTGGTGCTGATTTACACGAATCAAATCCTGATGCTTGGAAAATTGATGACTCCATAAAATTAGCTCATATTATCTTCGATAAGGGTATTGATTTATTAGATGTATCAGGAGGAGGTAATGATTCTAATGCTGATAGAACAAAGTCAGACTTTGGAACCTTTGTTGATTTTGCTAAGGCTATAAAAGATTCTGTTGGTGATAAAGGGTTAGTTGCTAGTGTTTCTAAATTAAATGACTCCAAGAAGGTCAATGAATTGGTCGAACAAGGTGCTTTTGATTTAGCTTTAATAGGAAGTGGATTTTTATTAAATCCTGGTTTAGTTTTTCAATGGGCTAATGAATTGGGTGTTACTATCAACCATGCTAGATCTCACTGGGCTTATAGACCAAAATACCTCGAAATGATCGAGTACATTAAGTCGGTACAGAATCAAGAATAGTTTTTGTTTACTATATACGTTAGAATTAACTTCTTTACATAAGAAAGTATTCAATGTCACGTTTCTCAATAGCAACCTCTTATTTTTTTTTTTTTTTTTTTTTTTTTGCAATCATAATGGTCCCCGTATAATCTCATGCTTATTTCGGAGACTAAGTGCGTTCAAATTGTAGAGCTTTTAAAATTTTCAAAAGTTTTTAACAAACACTTTAGTATGGTATCTTGTGTTATCGAGGGGTCATTTAAACCGTTTTATTAGTTTTTGTTGATTTTTTTTTGGTAACACATGCTACCATCCCACTATATTTAGGGTTTTGTGTAATGGTAGCCCCTCACATTAATCACTCATCGGCTTTCGGCTCTGATTCCGCGAAAAGATTCTTTCACATGGAATCGGAGTTTAATTGTATAAATTGAAGATAGTCTCCACAAAAAATTTACGTATAATATTCGCAATGTTATTGGAAGAAATCAACTACTTATACTTAGTCATTGGATTAATATGTACTTTTCTGATTTATAGATTCTTGAAGGTAAAATATTTGCAGAGAAAATTCAAGGCACATGTGCCTCAGTTATTGGAAGGTACGGGGTTTTTGTTTAGTATAAACCCAATTACCCTTTTAAAGGCCAAGAACGAGGGTACATTATTAGATATGATGCTGAATGTTTCAAATGAAGGAAATGGTAAAGAAGTTGGGAGCAGAAGACTTAGAATTGCTGGTATAGATATAACTATCACTAATGATCCTGAAAATATTAAAGCCATTTTAGCAACTCAATTTAATGAATTTATTATGGGATTAAGACACTCTCATTTCAAACCTTTATTAGGTGATGGTGTGTTTACCTTGGATGGACATGGTTGGAAGCAATCTAGAGCTTTATTGAGACCTAATTTTTCTAGAGAAAAAGTTGCACATACCAAATCTTTGGAAACTCATATTCAAAACTTAGGAAAACATATTAAAAAGCATAATGGTCAAGCTTTTGATATCCAAGATTATTTCTTCAGATATACTGTTGACACTGCCACTGAATTTTTATTTGGTCAGTCATTATTTGGATTAATGGATGAATCTATTGGATTAACTTCTCCAGTTGAATTCGATGGTGCTAAAGATTTTTATTCTGCTTTTACTTATTCCCAAGAATTTTGCGCTACTAGAGCCTGGGCTCAGCAATTATACTTTTTATTATATACTCCAACATTCAGAAGAAACAATGCTATTGTCCATAAATTTGCTAAGTATTATATTAACAAGGCATTGGAATTCACCCCCGATGAACTTGAAAAGAAATCTGAAGGTGGTTATATTTTCTTATATGAATTAGTTAAAGAAACTAGAAATCCTAAGGTTTTACAAGATCAATTGTTAAATATTATGATTGCTGGAAGAGATACTACAGCTGGTTTATTAACATTCCTCTTTTATGAAGTTTCTAGAAACCCTGATATTTTTGAGAAATTAAAGACGGCTATTTATGCTGATTTTGGTGATAGTCAAACCTGTGATTTAGAATCCATAACTTTCGAATCTTTGAAGAAATGTGAATACTTAAAGTATGTTATCAATGAAACCTTGAGAATGTATCCCAATGTTCCAATGAACTTCAGATGCGCTACTAAGGATACAACTTTACCAAATGGTGGTGGTCCAAATGGCCATGACCCAGTGTTAGTGGAAAAGGGTACTGTTGTTGCTTACAATATTGCTTCCACTCATAGATGTCCTATTTTCTATGGTGAAGATTCTGAAGAGTTTAAGCCTGAAAGATGGGCCAATAAAGACTTAAAACCAGGTTGGGCTTATTTACCATTTAATGGTGGTCCTAGAATTTGTTTGGGTCAACAATTTGCATTGACAGAAGCCAGCTATACTATTGTTAGATTAATCCAGATGTTTCCTAATTTAGTTTCCAAAGATATGACTGGAGAATATCCACCACGGATTAATTCTCAATTGACTATTTCATTAACAGAAGGTGCACATGTTAGTATGTATTAGGTAAGGGTAAATGTATAACTATTTATTTAAAAGAATATTCATTTTTTATTTCTTGTATAAAACAGTTTATTTGATGAACTATGGAAAAATTGTCTCTATAAGTAAATTTTAACTTTTAAAGTTATTGATTGAGAATATTTGTTAGCTTATAAACGTAGTTTTTTAATATAATAGTATATTAAGAAACTGACTAAAGTTTAATATTGTTTGAGATTTTGCGAAATATGTGCAAAAAAATAACTTTTCACTTACTCTTAATTAGTCCTAAAAAGTATCATCCCATTTCCATAATTTCTCGCCAGGGTTAATTAATTCGTTATCAAACTCTTCGTAAATAGCACCATATCCTGTACCTAAACCAAAAATCGCATGTAAGGCAGCCATAAACTCTTCTGGTGTCAAGACCAGGTTCTTAGCTAGAGCTTCCCCTGCGGCAAGAGCATCTTCCCGAGTCTTATAGATTGGCGTAAATTCGATACCCTTTTCCTGTCCGTATTTCTCAACAAATTCCTTTAATGGAAGAGCATGACTCTTGATCACATACTTGGACTTCAACTTTTCTGGTTCAGTTACAGCAATAGTAGCAGTAGCATTAGCAATATCATTTAACTTCGTATACGACAATAGTAAATCAGGACTACCAAAATACGTAACAGTTTTATCCGAAGGATTAATTCCAACTTGGCCCACCAATTCGGTTAAGAAAGGAGGAGACTTGAATAAACCAGTAATAATTTTTACTACTTTGACATCAATATCGGAAATATATTCAATATGATTAATCTTTTGTTTTCCAATAGTATATAATGCTGAATCTGGAGTACAATCATAATCAAATCCATATTCACTAGGAATATAAACCTGAGGTTTAACATCCAACAAAATCTTTTTTAACTGTTTAGAAAGTGTAGCGTTGATTGTTGGTAAAGACATAAGAACATTGGTTCCTTTCAACTGTTCAATAAGAGCATCATCATCTAAAGAATAATTTAAGTATTGGACATATTCATCAGATTGTTTCTCCCTAGAAGTAACAGCTCTAATAGGAAACTCAACTTTATCTTTGGTAAGAGTTTTTAAACTCTGAATAATAGCCGGGGCAATGGCACCCCCAGTACCAATGACTGCGATTTTTACCATGATTTATGATTTATGATTTGTCAATTTATATATTTTATACAAGTGTTAATATATGTAAAGAAGAATTGAAAGCACAGGGTTATTTTTTTTTTTTTTTTTTTTTGATTAGTAATATTTCCCATAGTTCCTAGTATTAAAAGCAGAATGCCACGAATTTAAATGCTTATTAATAATCAAAGAATATGCGGAATGGAAAGAGGGAATAAATTTTTGAGAAAAGAACCTCAGTTAGTACATAAACATGGTATATTTGAACTAAAACATAATATTATGTGAAATCATATCTTAGTTTACCACTTTAAATCGCAGACAGGAATTTTTGTCTCGTGGTGGATATACGTAT
This sequence comes from Yamadazyma triangularis, assembly GCA_030573955.1. NCBI lineage: Eukaryota > Fungi > Ascomycota > Pichiomycetes > Serinales > Debaryomycetaceae > Yamadazyma > Yamadazyma triangularis. The sequence goes on from JAJMEC010000017.1 coordinate 277,954, forward strand.
TTCTTTGCCTGTTTACGCCAATAATTGTGTTTTATTTTACTTATATGGCCAGATTTTCTTACTCAAAAGAGAAGAATCTTTGGACGCATTACATAGTTTCTTTTAAAGTGCCAAATACAGGAGGTGTATTGACCAAATTTATTCCTATTAGGTTCTTGGTTTAAGGAGGTCACAATGTTTTTGAAGTTTCAAAAGCGAAGCAGAATAAAAATCTTGTACATTGATGAGTAAATGTATAAATTAGAAACAAAAACAATATTAATAATTATAAAAGTAAGCTAAATATATAAACTATAAGTTTGGGTAAAGAGTGCAGTAAGACATTAGTGAACTTAACACGACGCGCATTTTGCTGCAAATATCCTAAAAAGTATCATCCCATTTCCATAATTTCTCGCCTGGGTTAATGGATTCATTATCAAACTCTTCAAAAACGGCACCATTTCCTGGTCCTAAACCCAAGACCGTATGTAATCCAATAATTAACTCTTCAAATGTTGGCTCCCGGTCCTTAACCAAAGCTTCCCCTGCCGCAATAGCATCTTCTCGAGTCTTATAGATTGGTGTAAATTCGATGCCATTTTCCTGTCCATATTTTTCAACAAACTCCCTTAAAGGAAGAGCATGACTCTTAATGACATATTTGGCCTTTAATTTATCAGGATCGGTTACAGCAATAGTAGCAGCTGTATTAGCAATATCGTCTAACTTAGAATAGGAGAATTGTATATCGGGACTACCATAATAAGTAACCGTTTTATTGGCAACATCAAGACCAGCATGAGCAACCCATTCGTATAACCAAAAAGGGGGAAACTTAAAATAACCAGTAATAATTTTTACCACCTTGACATCAACATCAGCAACATATTCAAGATGGTCAACTTTTGCTTTTGAAAGAGGATTTAATACTGAATATGGAGTAGCAGCATAATCAAACCCGTATTCACCAGGAATATAAACCTGAGGTTTAACTGCTAACAAAATTTTTTTTAGTTGTTTAGAAGTTGTAGGATTAACTGAAGGGAAAAACATAAGAACATTGATTCCTTTCAATTGTTCAATAAGAGCATCATCACCCAATGAAAACTTTAAGTATTGAACGTATTTATCAGATTGTTTGTCCTTTGTAGTAACAGCTTTAATAGGAAACTCGACTTTGTCCTTAGTAAGAGTCTTTAAGCTCTGAATAATAGCTGGTGCAATGGAACCTCCAGTGCCGATCACTGCGATTTTTACCATGTTTTTTAGATTGATATATTTTAGAAAGATATTAATAAATGAAGGGAAGGGAATAAAAGGGGTTTTTAAGTAATTTAGTCATTAGTAATATTTATATGAGTACTCGATTGTCTGTATTTATGTGAGACGAAACATCCCAATGGAGATTACAAGATGAGGTAACTCGCAGCTTACATAGTACAGACACAAAAATGGAATGCCGTCGGAGGTTTCTTTTTATGGAAGTGATTATCGGTAATTTTATATTGAGGTGCGGTACTTTTTTAGACTCTTTTAGGAAATAATAATCTACTAGCTAGTATTAGCAAGGAAACATAATAGAACCGAACTTTGAAATTTATACTACATTTTTTCCTAAAATCAAATATAAAATGAGTTAATATAAATGTGGATGATAAACAATCACAAACACACAAAACCATGCTGCCTATAAGAGAAAATACTAAAATGAAGATGAAAGACAATTCTGCAAAAACAATACCATTTCATCAAAAGATTAATAGTTCATTCAATATGAACGAAGCATAATATTTTTTTCTTCCGTTATCAGATTTCACATATGAAACAAGCTGTTTAAGGAAGCATTTTTTTGCATAACTTTCTGGGGCCTGAAGAATGGTCACATTAGTTTGAGATAAAGACCATAGTACTATACAATAAATAAGTTCCATAAATGACACCTTACGTCTTGTATATTTACAAGAGTGTATTTTTTAAGAATGGTATAAATATACATTCATGCGATATATCTTTTTGCAACTTGTAATATCTATTTATTTGAGCAAAGACCAAAGAAACTTCTACCTTGACAAACGCAATCCGACAAGAATTCCTAATCAGGAAACTCTATCAAATACAAGTCGGACGATAAACCCATGATTAGTTAAAGCTTGACAAATATAAGACCGAAAGTTTCCTAATGAGACAATAAATTGCAACCTCATCTTAGGTAATATCCCGACAGATTTCCTAATCAGGAACTTCTATCAAATACAAGTCGGACGATAAATCCATGATTATTTAAAGCTTGACAAATATAAGACCGACAATTTCCTAATAAGACAATAAATTGCAACCACATCTTATGAAATACCGACGCTATTATTAATCAATAATGAGTATAAAAAGGTAAGCAAATACCCAATAGACAATTCTTATTACAAACAAAACACAAAGATGACAACATATTATTTCGTTACAGGAGGAAACAGAGGGATTGGTTACTCTACAGTTGAACTTTTAAGTAAAACGTCTAGCAATCATATTATTGCAACCACCCGTAATATTGAGAAATCAGAAGCTTTGAACAAATTAGCTGAAGAAAGAAAAAATATTTCAATTATCACTCTTGAAGTTAGCGATTCCAAGTCTATTGCCACTATTCCAGGTCAACTTGAAAAAATTACCGATGGTATTGACTATTTTATTTCCAATGCCGGTGCTGTTATTGGTTGGGATTTTACTCTCGACGCTACAGAAGAGGATTTATTAGATAATTTAAAAATTAATACTGTAGGTCCTGTATTAATCTTTCAAAAGCTTTACCCATTTTTAAAGAAAAGAGAAACTAAGAAAGTATTATTTGTTACTTCTATTGCCGGTAAATTCAATATCCCCATGAAAGTTCCTAACGGTGGTTATTCCATTTCAAAAGCTGCTATGAACTTTGCCCAATATAGACTCAGTTTTGAATTAGAAGATGAAGGATTTACATTTACTGCTTATCATCCAGGATTCTCTCTTACCGAAATGGCTACTAGTTTTATTGAAGATAAAGGCTCTAAATATCCTGAAGTACTTCAATATGCTGAACAAATTGGTGTGACTCCTGAGAAATCCGCTGAAGGGTTATCTGAAGTTATTTCCAAAATGGGCAAAGAAACCAATGGTAAATTTTACGATGAAAATGCCCAAGAACTTTCCTTTGCTTGAATCTGACAACTATTTAGATGTTATACATAACTATAATAGAACTTTATTTTTTATCATTTTTGAATGAATGTTAATAAATTCATATATATATTCGTAACCATTTCATAAGACCTTACTAATTGAAATTTTTGAGAGCTACAAGTGATGTAAGACTTGTCTTTAATGAGAAGTTTGGAACCAAAATTTTTGCGAATGATGCATCTTCAATTCAAACAACAATTGAATTTGTGGTAGTTTGTAATCAAAAGTTCATTGAATGCAGAATACAATAATAAAACTAAAGAAGTTATTTTAAAATCTAAAATAAAAAAGAAGGAAAATTCTACTGAATCACAATTAATGGATCTCAGAAGATGAACAAATTTTTCAAAAATATAAAAAAGACTTTAATTAAGAAGTCATGAATAAACATGAATTAACAAATAACTATACAAGTCACTGTGATAGATAATAAACAAAGTGATGTTTTCTTCGTTAGAAGTACATTTTATATGGGTTATAGGAGACTAATAACGCTACATGCAGTCCATAAGGTGTAGTGGTGTAGTGTAGTGGTGTAGTAGTGGTGTAGTGGTGTATGTGTAGTGTATGTGTGTGGTGTAGTGGTGTAGTGGTGTAGTGGTGTAGTGGTGTAGTGGTGTAGTGGTGTAGTGGTGTAGTGGTGTAGTGGTGTAGTGGTGTAGTGGTGTGGTGGTGTAGTGGTGTAGTGGTGTAGTGGTGTAGTGGTGTAGTG
>JAJMEC010000018.1:0-78282 GCA_030573955.1 Yamadazyma triangularis
CTCAAAAGATTCAATTTATCATTTATAGAAAGTGATCGATTAAAGTCTTCGAGAAATTTTGGTGGCTTACAACACCGCTGTAGCGGTGTAGCGGATTAACTTGGTCGAGATCTTCGGCCAATCAATAGGTTTTCGCAACCAAAACATAGTGCGCTGAGGGTAAGGAAATAGATCTTAAGACATAGAAGAATAACCCCACTCTATCATAAACCATAGCTTATAGCTAAAACCGTCAATTAGTTTCTGTATTAAAGGAGAAATTCCTCATCTTAGGGTTGTTTTTATTGCAACCTTCAGTAATTTCACAATTTAACCGTTAGATTGTTTAACACCCAATTTAATCAACGTTAACAATAATCTGAAATGAGCACTAGCATATTTTGAAAAAAACTATTGACAATAACCCTTGGAGCCTGGACAACTTTCTGTTCTAAACAATAATCCGTATTCTTACCAATTCCCCCATTAAGAACTTCATTATTGACATCCTCCAGTAGTAAAAGATACCTCTCCCTATAAATTTAACCTGTATACTTATCAATTAATACTCTTTAAACCATGTTTCCACCGTCTATAAAATGTCCCCAGTTTTCGTCCAAACAGGAAAATAAAAACAATGTCGTCCCAGACTTAAACTTCTACCGTATTAAAAGGCCGACTTCCAAGCGGTATGCGCTCATAATGCAGCTAACACCGATAAATTAGACTTCCGAGGGTACCACACGAGATTTGTAGCCCGGCTATCAACCCCACTAGACACGAATTTTCCTGTTGGGGAATATCTTTTATAGTATTACATCACAGAAAATAAGCTGCTAACTAAGACAATATTTTTACTATATAAACCAAAGAATTCTCCTTATTTTTTGGTTCAATTTATACACTAATTGTAATAATATAGATTTTGTTATTTAGATTCGTTTATTAGAAATGTCTTCAGGAACCGAATCTGACAAGCGTTCTGTGTCTCCAATTGTCCCTGATGATGGAAGAGATAAGGGTCATGATGATACTAATATCTATTCTTTTATTGGCTTAAGTGGTCAAAGATTATCATTTACCGTTTCTTTAATGTGTGGTGTTGGTTTCTTACTTTTTGGTTATGATCAAGGGGTTATGGGAAGTCTTTTAACTTTACCATCGTTTAGAGATACTTTCCCCGATATGAATGCCACTGATCACCCTGATAGAAGTACTTATCAGGGATTTGTTATTGCTATTTATGAAATTGGTTGTATGGCTTCTGCTCTTTCTACTATTTATCTTGGTGATAAACTTGGGAGAACCAAAATGGTGTTTATGGGATGTGGTCTTATGATGGTTGGTGGGGCCTTACAAGCTTGTGCTTATACCAGTGCTCATTTAATTGTGGCTAGAATTGTTACTGGGTTAGGAAATGGGTTTATTACATCTACTGTACCAGTGTGGCAATCAGAGATTGCTAAGGCTCATCAAAGAGGAAGATTAATTTGTTTCCAATGTGGGTTAATTGCTGGTGGGATTGCTTTAAGTTATTGGATTGATTTTGCCTTTTATTTCCTTGATAAACCAGGTGAATCATATGTTGATGTTTCATTTAGATTCCCAATTGCATTCCAATGTATTTTCCCTCTTCTTATTATGCCTTTTGTTTTAAGATTACCAGAATCACCTAGATGGTTATTAAGACAAGGTAGAGAATATGAGGCTAGAAAAGTTTTCTCTGCTTTAGACAGGCTTCCAGCTAATGATAAATTTGTCACTGAAGAAATTGAAGATATTGTTACTGTTATTGAAATGGAAAAGAGGACTGGTGCTGAACAATTTTCTCTTAACAAGTTACTTCAACAAGGACCTAAGAGACATTTTCATAGATTATGTTTATCTGGTTGGGCTCAATTAATGCAACAAATTTGTGGTATTAACTTGATTACCTATTATGCTGGTACTATTTTTGAAGATCAATTAGGATTGAGTCCTTTGAATTCAAGAATTTTAGCTGCTTGTAATGGTACAGAATACTTTTTAGCTTCTTTGATTCCTGTTTACTTTATTGAAAAATGGGGTAGAAGACCTTTATTGATTGTGGGATCTATTGGACAAACCATTACTATGGTTTGTTTAACCATTTTACAGTATTATGGGGATCCAAAGACTAATCCTAGTGGAACACCTAAATCAGGACCATCTATTGGTGCAGCTGTATTTTTGTTTGTTTTCAATACTTTCTTTGCCCTTGCTTTCTTATCAGAAATGTGGTTATTACCTCCAGAATTATCATCATTGGAAATTAGAGCTCCTTCAGCTGCTATTTCCACTGCTTGTAACTGGATTTCTAATTTCTTAATTGTTATGATTACTCCACCAGCTTTTGCTAATATCCATTGTTTCACTTATACAATTTTCGCTGCTATCAACTTTCTTATTGTTCCAGTGCTTTTCTTCTTATATCCAGAAACCAAGAACAGAAGTTTGGAAGAAATGGATATCATTTTCTCCAAAACTCCTCTTTCTCAACCTTGGAAAGTCGTTGGTATTGCCAAACACGAACCTTTCATGCACGCTGGTCTTCATGAAGGTGAAGCTGCTATTGAATTTAGTGACTCTCATTCAAACAAGGACAAGACTGAAGTTGCTCACAATGATTAAGTAGTTTTGATTTTATCTTTTATACAGAAATATAATTTTGTTTATTTTAGATTTTTATCAATGTAGCTTAGTAATACTTTTTTTAATTATGATATAAATATTATTTCGAGATTAACTCTTACTTTTTTTGCAGCTTAAAATTCATTTCCGAATCGCTCTCCGGGTAACTTTGGCGATGGTGCGAAATAAAAATTTTCATGTAAAGTAAAGGTTTGACAAAGGTTTTATCATTGTATATAGTTTTTTGAGATGAACTGGTTTGGTAGTCAAAAGCAACCAGAGAATGACTCTGACATGAAGAATAGTTTAGGATTTGATCCTAATCAAGTAAATGATGTGTCTAGTTTTTTGCAATCTCCAGGAGTATTGGATAGTAATAAATTACATCCATTAGCCGGATTAGATAAAGGAGTTGAATATTTGGACTTAGAAGAAGAACAATTAACATCCGTTGAAGGGGCTCAAGGATTAATACCATCAAGAAATTGGACTGATGATTTATGTTATGGTACAGGTGCAGTGTATTTGTTAGGATTAGGAATAGGTGGTGGATATGGATTTCAAGAAGGAATTAAGAATTTACCACCTAATTCACCACCTCGTCTACAATTAAATACCATTTTAAATCATATCACTAAAAGAGGTCCATTTTTAGGTAACTCTGCTGGGGTATTGGCTTTAACTTATAATTTGATCGATTCTTCTATCGATGCTTTTAGAGGCAAACATGATGATTTAAATTCCATAACAGCCGGTGGATTAGCTGGTGCTTTATTTAGAAGTAGTGCTGGATTGAAACCAATGGGTTATTCAACAGCATTAATGGCCGGTGCTGCTGGTGTTTGGTGTGGTATTAAAAGATTATTACAATAATTTGCATGTTATAATGAGCAACTAATCCTTCTTGTGTATAGAATATACAGTTTCCTATTTATACGGGGGGTTTAACTTTCTTTCTATTGATTTCATCGTCATGGTCATGATCATCATTGGGCAAATGTCTCTTCTTTGGGAAAGGAATATTATCTAATTCCTGTTGAATCCAATCAACTGGGTTTGCCACATTATTACCTATTAAATCTTTATATTCTTGTAATGAATATAATTTATCTTTTTGTAAATATTTGAATTTTATTTTATTGTAAAATTTATCTTGAACAATTTTATTACAAGCATCAAATAAATCTTGATTAGTTTTTAATTTAGCAAACATTTGATAATTTGATGATTTTGATGGAATTTGATTTAGTAAAATATATTTACTATTAGCCACATGATTATCAAATTTAATACATATTGTTAAAAATTCTTTAATTAATTGATTCCAAGGTACAGGAGTAGTCGAAAAGCATGAAGGATTACTTTCAGCACTTTCAGCGATCATACCACTAATATCATTACCATATTTTTGTTGTAATTGAATATAATCTAAACGATTCATTAAATTACCATTTATAATAAAACTAATATTATGTTTTTTCGTTAATTCAATTATTTCAGGTAAAAAATCATGAATAGGTAATTCTCTATTTCTCATATCTCTAGTTCGACAATGTAAAGTTAAATTCTTAATACCAGTTTGACAAATCTTTTCAATTAAATCAAGGGATTCTTGTCTACTTGATTTATGTAATAAACGGATTTTACAACTGATGGGTTTATTAAATGGATTTCCAACATTGTCTACTAAATGTTTTAAAATATCACATAATAAATTGGAATTTGATAATAGAGCAGCTCCCATACCTGAATGAATAGAAAAATTTTTAGGACATCCACAATTTAAATCAATTCCATCCACATCTTGAATAACTTTTAATCCTGCTTTTACAGCTAGGTCAGGAGTAGCCGATCCTAATTGAAATATAAGTTTTCCTGATTCAATTTTTCTATAAGTATTAAAGATGACTTTATTCTTTTCATCAACAAATTCAACCATATGATTATTGATTCTTCTACTACAAGTAATGATCTTTTTATCAACTACTTCTGGCCCCCAGACTAAATCAGCTCCATACTTTAGACTTAATAGTCTTGTTGGTAACTCTCCACTTCTAACCATGGGAGCCAACACCAACTTTCCTTGGTAATTAATCATGTTAAGGTGTTTATGTTTTACTCGCGATGAGCCATGAGTGATGAGTGAGAGAAGGTGAGACACCAGTAATGATAGGAAGTGTTTGTACAAGATTTTAATAAAATAGGGTTAGAAAAGGTAATTGAGTAATAGGGATTATGTTATTTAATGTTACAAGTCAATGTAATGTAGATAGAGAATCATATTTAAGGTCAGTTTTAACGGTACATAGTTATAAGATCAGATGATCAAGTGACTAAATCAATTCTACAATATTAGTCAATTCCACGGTCAATTTTAATTACAACACATCTATAAATTAACCATATAAATGTACAAACAGTAGTTAATACTTAAGTAATACTTTATATATATATATATATACATTCCACAGTACAAAAGCCAATAACTTCAAGCCAACAACTTCAAGCCAATAACATAAAGCGTTAATACAAGTCATTCTTTGGCTTATCTACAGGAAATCAACACATCAGAAAAGAGAAAAGAAAGAACAAAAAAAAAAAGTAAAGAATGTTCCATACAGGAAAAGATAGATTGCGTAGATGAATCAACTAAACTTTAAGTCAATTATCATAATTACTACAATATCTTCATGACTAAAAATGGTAATAATTTCCTTACACCATCATTAAATAATTCCCCATTTCCAATCGCCTTTCAATTGTTTTCTTACGGTGTTTTACAATACTATCTTTAAACCAATAACAGTACTGATAATTGTTTAGTCATTTGCAATCTCAACGTCGTGCATGTACCCCATCACCTAGTTTCTTTTTCTGCTGTAATAAATTTGCACCCGAGATGAGCTGATAGTAGACTTGATGGCTTACTAAGTCAATTGACTAGATAGCTAATGACTGTAGCAAGAGAGTAATTTTCGTATATAAATATCCCCATATAGTTTATAGTAATTTTGGTAGTTTGAGGTCAATTATCAATGACTAAACTTGGGATTTCTTTTTCTAAATTTCATTTAAAAAAAGAAATTTATTAAAATTTTTTTTTTTTATAAACTCATCTTCTCCCCATATCAGAAAAAAAAAAAAAAAAAAAGTATTTAACAAAGATAAACATTACTAATTTTTTTAAATAAAAGAACAACTTATTCATTCAATTGACAATCAAATTTTTACTATTAGAATCAATTGACCTTTGATACCTAAAAGCTTATCAGCCTTATTATCTTAAGTCAATTACAAATCATAATAAACAAAGACCTTTATTTATTGTTTTTATTTTTAAATTTTAATTTTTAATTTTAAAATTTAAAATTTAAATATTTTTTTTTTTTTTAGTTGTTGTTGTTGTTGTTGATACTTTTACTATGTCGCTTATTCATCCCCAGTCTAAGGCCATGACATCTAGAGATGGGTGTTTAACTCCTAATAATCAACTAGATGTTAAAATTAAGAAGGTGAATTTACCTCAACCTAATGAATTGAATATCTTATCACCACCATTATCACCCTATCAAAGAGAAAGAGGAGATCAAGAATTTGGGAGTAATTTAAAGAGTTATTTGGATAATGAAAACCAATATAAATTAGAAAATTATAAGAATTATCAATTAACTATTAATCCATATAAATCATTTAAAAATTTTAAATCTAATCAATTAAGATTTTTAAATAAATATTCTGCAATTAAAGAAAAAGAATTATCAGAATCTCATAGTAGTAGTAATAGTAGTACTACTAGAAAAAGAAGATATAATACCAATAGTTTTATGGATAATAATAGTGATTCTTCTACCGATGATAAAGTTAGAACTAGAAGAATTGTTAGACAAACTCAAAATGATTTAACTCCTTCAATTCCTTCAACTCCTAAAAGGAAAAAAGTTACTTCAAATTCACCTTCTCCTCAACAAACTCATCATTATCAATCACAACAATTATTAATTGATGAAAACATTCCTGATTATTCTCCTGATGTTTCTACATTACCTAATAATTCTAAATGTTTAAAGATTGATTGGAAAGGTCAACCAATGAATTTAGCTAATGATCCTAATGTTTCAAGTTTACACCCAGCTGAAGTTACTTTAGCTTCAGTTTTAAGATTACCAGCTAATGTATATTTAGATTCAAAAAGAAGATTTTTTTATGAAAAGGTTAATAGAGTTAAAACTGGTATGCAATTTAGAAGAACTGACGCTCAAAAAGCTTGCAGAATTGATGTTAATAAAGCTTCAAGACTTTTCGCTGCTTTTGAGAAAGTTGGTTGGTTAAATGATGAACTTTTTGAAAAATACTTGTAAAAAGAATGGAAATCCTAATAATAGGTTATAATAGATTGTGCATAACAGGTGGTGGTGGTGGTAGTAGTGGTGGTGGTTTATTTTTTTCTTTGGTTGGATTTCATGTATACTAGGGTTTATTTTATTATTATTATTATATTACATTATTATAGTTTGTGTTATAGGTTTGGTTTTTTTATATTATTGTTTAGGTTTTTTTGGTTATGGAATATATTTTACTATGTTAATGGTTGCAACTTTTGGCTGCGACTGATATCGTGTGACATCAGGTATCAATTTTTGTTCCTCTCTCTTCATTTTTGTCGCGGTAAATCATTCTTTAATTCACTATGAATTGGTCGGCTCCTACTAAAAAGATCTATGAAGCTGGCGATATCGCCAATTTCAAAAAGTCAATTGCGTTACATAACTTAAAGGAGTCAATGAGACTAATTGTTGATTTAGTTAGAGGTAATGAAATTCCTGGAAATATAATGGATGGTGAGTTGATTCAGCGTCAATCTGGTAGCAAGTTAAAATTGCCGCCACCTACGGCTTCTAATGATGATGTTATAAAGAATGAAAACGTCAAACGATTACTTAACATGATTAATGAGATTCTGCACCTAATAGATATCACACCTCCATTAGAAGGTCCTAGAAGGTTTGGTAATCTAGCTTGTCGTGATTGGCACGATAAACTAGTGGCTAACGCCGATGGATATTTATATAACTTTGATTCTAAAATAGATCCTGGGTTTATGTTGGAAGTGAAAGCATATTTGTTGAATGCATTTGGGTCCAAAACTAGACTTGATTATGGTACTGGGCATGAGTTATCATTTGTAGCATTCGTGGGAAGTTTACTTAGATTTAACCATTTACCTGATATAACTGGACAAGAATTATTAATAGTATTTTCCAAGTATTATGATCTAGTTAGAAGATTGATTTTGGTATACAGTCTAGAACCGGCAGGATCTCATGGAGTTTGGGGTTTAGATGATCATTTTCATTTTATTTATATTCTAGGAGCGGCTCAATTTAATAATCCCAAATCAAAAGTTTATCCACCAGTTCAATCAGTTTTAGACCCAAGGGTAATTGAAGAATATTGTTTGACGAATCTTTATATTAATGCATTGGCTTTTATTTATAAAATAAAATCAGGTCCTTTTAATGAACATTCTCCCATAATATTTGATATTCATAACACAGTTTCCCTTTGGAAGAAAGTATTATCTGGTTTATTAAAGATGTATGACGTTGAAGTCTTGGGGAAATTTCCTGTAGTCCAACACTTTTGGTTTGGTGAAGTCTTATTCCCCTGGAAGGATAATTTAACAAAGATCGATTTACCCGTTCATGACACTAATGGAAAGAATGATGGATTTTTGAATCATGATAAAGGTATTAAAACTACTAATTCCACTGTGTCAATGACAGGTGCTCCCTGGGCCAGAAATATTCCTCGAAGATAAGAATATATTTATAATGAGAATACATTTATAAAAATAATATATTTATAATAATGCTAAAATGAATCTATTTAGGGGTTCTAAAGTTAAATGTTGATCTACATAATGGACATGTACTACTTCCACTACTCTTGAACCATTTATATAAACAGGCAGCGTGGAACTTATTCAGACAGGTAGCACATGTTTTAGAAGGTAATGAATGATCTTGATGAAGAATAGAATAACAAATGGCACATTCTTCGTAACCAGAAAAATGATAATCAACATTCTTTTTGAATACTTCTATAGCTTCACTAATAGAACCATTGGTCAAAGAAATAACTCTTTGAGATGATAATAACCAGGCTTTCCATTGGGTTTCTTTAACCCCTAATCTCTTGGGTCCTTCTACCAGAACATTAGATAAAGGATAATTACTAGGAACTTTAATTACCATTTCCATAGTTTGTTCATCAATATCAAATTTACATCTAATTTCTTTTGTCACTGGGTTTAATTTTATAGTCATGATATCATCATTAGCAAAGTTGGCTTTATTGGTTTCAACTTCTTGTAATATCTTTTCCACTAATGGTTGTGAAATGTATTGAGTAGTGAAAGTTTCAATTGTTTTCTTTTCTTGAACATCTCTAATATTATTAAACCAGGCTTGAACATCAGATCCAAGATATTTACAACACAAATAATATATATGACCAATGAAAAATTCTTCATCCTTTAAAGTATGATTAAGAAGGTTCAACTCTTCAATTCCAAAGTGTTCAAGACGATTTTCAAATAAACTTTTCATCAATGATTTATTATAAATATCCAAAGAATCAAAGATGAAATCAAGTAATTTACCAAATTGACCAAACTTTTTAACCTCACTAACATATTCATTTCTGATGGAATATCCAATGTCTTTAAAGTGATTGAATATTAAAAACCAACTTAATAAATAAGATCCCTCATCAAAGTTATTAAAGTCTACATCTGTAGCCGACACTAATAATGGTGGTAATTTAATTGTCCATTCATCCTCGGGTTTTTTCAATTGATAATCTAAAACCAATTGTTGTTGATCTTCCAAGATTTTATTATAAATCAACAGCGAAAACTTAATTTTGATGACGTTAAACTTGTTATTAACAATAACATCATAAAATTTATCAAGATCTTCACTAGGAATATCTTTACCAGAAATATCAATACATCTTACCATAAGATCAAGACAAATCGATAATGGGGTGTTATTACTATTTTCATCATATTTCAGGATATCATCATTGGATATTATTTCCAATAATTCATTATTAACTTCTTTTTTCCATTCGCTATCAATACAATCATTATTGATGTCTTTCTTCTTAATGGTCAATAAAAATTTGAATGTACAATTTCTAAGCTCATAATTAGAATATTCAACTTGAATTAGATTCAAACTATCAGTGATCAAACTAGAAGCCAAATCCCAAAAATTCAGTTGTAATTCATCACCATAGATATTAAGCACACAGGATAAAAAGTTAATGATCTGGACTCTAATGGGTATAAACTCTTGATCATAAGCAAAATCACCCTCTAACCATTTACTGAATTGACCTAAAACCATATTTAATCTGTTCAATGGTATTGGTCTATAGTTAACATCATCAATATCAATATCAAGAAAATTAATACTCAATACAAGCCACTGTAATGCCATATCATATACCTGGTTTTCTTTAACACCTAATAATTCAGCCACCACATAGTTTCTAATTCTATCAAACTTTGTTGATAATAGCAACAGCTTTAATCCTGATAACAACGTACCAAGTTTAATTGGGGTTCTTAAGAGGGAATTAAAATCAATATTGAAGTTATTGAAGTTAGCAACGGTTTCATTTTCTGACAAAGTAATAATCTTTTTAATCATACGAACTGTATAAATTAACTGGGGTCCTTCAATTCCCGAATCTAATTTCGACACCAATAAGGAAAGTAAGTGATTATTTTGGGATGGTTGTAAAATATCACTTAAACACAGTTGTAAGTTGTTTTCTAAACCTTTAAGTTGAGGTTGTAAGATGGTATTAAGTTTATCATGTACTTCCATATAAGTTGATATCATAGGATCATTGTTATTCAGAATGAAAAGTACATCTTCAATATATTCACACCCTACACCACAAAAGAACAATAAAGAAGTATTATCAATGGTGGAAGGTAAATAACTTAAGAATTTCGCAATACCTAAACCATAGCTCTTGGGTTTGTCAGAACCTTTATTAGGTATCATGTGAATATTTTGAGCTAATGGATTAGATATAGAAATCAAACCTCGATCAAATTCTGGTAGTTGTTCCAATACTTGTTGAATCTTTTCCACAGAAAATTTCAAGATCAAATCATCATCCAATATTTTATTCCAAGTACCATCAAAAGTAGAATCAATAGTTGATTTCTCTATTAAGGACCATAATCCTTGATTTATAAATTCATAACCATCAGACTTAACCAAAAAATTTATGAAGTTTTGACAACAAGTATTATCATAATGATCCCAACAATAACTAGCTACATTAATCAATGGATTATGATTGTTAAAACCAAGATTCACATTCTCAAAATGATTAAATTTTTCAAATTTCACAAGAAACTTATGAATATCAGATTCCACTTTAGATAACAAATTTTCAAAGCTTTCAGGATTATTAATAAACTTTAATGTTGTGGACCATTCAGAATCATTGGTTGGAGCATCGGAGATTGATAAAACGTGCTCTTTCAATTGATTGGACTTGGAGATATCAGTTAAAGACCATCCAAATAAACTAAGCACTTTATTGATAAATTCGGATAAATTAATATTGGCAGCTAAAGCTTTTGTACAAATATCTTCAACTATTTCATGATTGTCTAAATGTTGACTAATATCGTGGTTCTTCCATACTGCAAATAGGTAATGAAAAATATCTTTATAATTGTTCTCTTCCATATGAACAGCAATATCTTGAGTAAATTCAACTAGACTTTTACTACTTTCCTCAGAAAGATGAATATTATTTTCTAAAAGAATAGATAAAATTTGAAATCCTGTTGAAGAATAATTGTTTTCAACATCTTCAGTATCTTCTGATAATAAACTGACAATATCTTCAACAATAGATGAATATTCTTTCTTTAAATTAGACAAGATAGAACAATAAGTATGAATAAAAGTAATGTCTATGTTTGTAGATTTTATAGAATTAACAATATCATCATTTACAATGTTAATCATTGGTTCTATTGTCTCAAACTCATTTAAATAACTAGTAAATAATTTAATGCAATTATCCTTTGATTCTTTATAACGATTACCAGGTAATGATAATCCACTAATGATTTTAACGATTCCCTGTTCTGTAAAGGTACTTTTCAATTCATGATCCAATTGTCTTAGGTAATTGGTATAACACTCAATAGCAGTATCTTTATATCTATAATCTTTCAGTTTCTCGATTTGAGCCACGAGGACATCCATTATAATCACCTTATGCATATTGGATTCAACAAAGTCGATAGAAGAATTAGAAATCAAGGCTTTAAAAAACCTATCAAGTAATAAATAATATACGGGATCCAGGTTACATGGACCCAATTTCAAATAATCCACAAGTCTTTGGTAAGATTTACTTCCACCAAGTTCCCAAAATCCATCCTTTGGTTTCTTAGTACCTTCAAGACCATAAAAATTGGTTAATACCGTTAAAGTACCCCAAAATTGTAAGATAATAGACCCAAAGACCAAATTGTTTGCCGGATTCTTATGAGGTTTTAACTTGATATTTTTAAAGAACTTTTTAGCCACCAACTTATATACCCCTCTACTACTTGAAATCTTACCACACATAGGGTTTTGTGATGTTGGTTGTGACTTATTAGCCAGAAATATAGATCTTAACAATAATAGATAAGAAATGGCCATTGATGAATTAAAAGATGAATTATCAAATACCACAGCCATATAATCCCAAAACGTATCTTGATTTAAAATAGTCTGTATGATTTCAAATTGGGAATCATCCAATTGTAATGAATGTTCTTGAGTATTGATTAAAGTGATAATCTTATTTAACAACATCATACCACCATTTAATACTCGTTCATATTTATAAGTAATATCAGAATCCTTAGTATTTCTTTTATCTGAAAGACTTTCTTTGGATTCTAAAGTAAGACTTACCACTATAAAATTAAGGATTTCATTACAGAAAACCCCCCAGATCTTCTTATCCACTTTATCATTATCTTGTTGGAAACTTTGATAAAGACCATCATACACTTGATTAGTGACAATCTTCTCACCATCAAACAATCCCAGAAGCCAAATAGGAAGAGATGATTTCAAATATTTACTGAAATGTTTACCACCAATATGATTTAATAGTAAAGCTTGTAACTTATGACTCAATAATCGGACATTTTTAGAATTATCAAATGCTAATTTGGAATACATCTGTATCCATGCCTTAACCAATTCTTCTTGTTTCAAATCC
This sequence comes from Yamadazyma triangularis, assembly GCA_030573955.1. Lineage (NCBI taxonomy): Eukaryota > Fungi > Ascomycota > Pichiomycetes > Serinales > Debaryomycetaceae > Yamadazyma > Yamadazyma triangularis. The sequence continues at coordinate 12,952 of JAJMEC010000018.1, forward strand.
TCGGCGTATAATTCATCTTCAAATAACTTTTGAAAATCATTTAATGCTTTTTCTTTAGTAGTACTATCTTTCTTCAGTAATGATTTGAAAATAATTGCTATTTGAGCATTAGACAACTCTTGAACATCAGGTAAAGCTGTAAAGTAGTTTAGTGAAACTGGGAACCCATTGAATCCCAAATCCGTTTTTAGTTTGGATTTTTCATTCACGCCAAACATAGTTGTAATGATTTAAAGCGAAGATAATCACTATTGTATAACTGAAAATTTTTATAAAGAAAGTGCGACTATATAAATATCTCTCTATATATATATATAAATAATGATGATAATAACTAATCTTGATCTTCCATACTTCGATAGAATTGTTTAACTTTTTCTGATACAGTGATCTTTTTGGGATCAAAATTTCTAATTTCCAAATTATTTTTATCGGTAGTTCTTGATAACGCCACATAAACTTGACCTTTTTCAAATACTTTCCGTAAATCAATTCTTAATCGTTTAATGGTTTGACCTTGAGATTTATGAATGGACATGGCCCATGAAAGTAATAATGGCAATTGTTCTCTTGTAATGACATCTTCAGGGCTATTAGATTTTCCTATGTTGACAGAAAACGGTTCTGGTTTGATTAATAATATTACACTATCACTATGAGGAACTTGAAATTGTACTAAAGGAAATAAATCGGATTCTTTCTCATTAGATGCTAAATGACATAATTTGGCAAAAGTGGTTTGACGATCTTTAGGAATTTGTTCAAATGCTAACCTTTCTGGATCCGACCAATCAGAAGTTACACCAACTCTTGAAGTTAATAACATTATTTCTTGTAATAAGGAAGCATTATCAAGATAAGATTCTCCATAATATTCTTTAATTCTAAGGTATAAGTTTTCAGTAGAAAAAAATAACACTTTACCAATAGATCCATTAACAACATTTTCATCATAATTTTTTAAATACATGACTTGAGCACCAGGTTTTAAAATCAATTCTTTTTCACACATTAAATTATCTAACATTTTAATATGATAATCTAATGTAGTACTATCATGACCAATGAATCTTCTAGACGAAGAACTTAAAGAACTCAACCTTTTCTGATTGGCTTGTTTGACTTCTTCTCTAGTAGGATAAAGTTCAGTAGGTTCAATACCATCATCATATTGACGTTCTCGTTCTAACAGTTTAAATTTACTAATGATATCAGGAGTCATAGTTCCATACCTAATTGCATTAAGCATATCAATAAGTTCATTATCATTTTTTTGTCTGAAAACTTGAGATAATAATATGGTTTTATCAATAACTTTATTCCAACATGGACTTTCAAAACAAAATTGACAAGTAGTCCCACCTTTAGCCACTGGAGGTAATTGAAAGAAATCCCCAGTACAAATGATTTGAATTCCACCAAAAGGTCTATTTGATTGACGAACAAGTTTAGCCAATTCATTTAATTTGGTGAATAAAACTCCATCAATCATAGAAATTTCATCAATAATTAATACTTTTAAAGTTTTCCATTTCTTAACCAGAGAAGGATTCTTTTTAATTTTCATCATCATTTCCGTAGGTGATCCCGTACCTAATCCAATTGCAAGAAGTCTATGTAAAGTTTGACCCCCAATATTACAAGCAGCTAAACCAGTAGATGCAGTAACTCCTACATTGGAAGAACCATGTTTTCTTCGTAAATGCTTAACAAGTTCTCGTAAAACTACTGATTTACCTGTACCAGCACTCCCTGTATAAAAGATGTTTTTCCCATCTTCCACGGCCAACTTTAATACCGATATTTGTTGTTCACTTAATTTTAAACTGGTATCGAAAAGTTTCAATCCGTAATTACCATCTCTACCATTATTATTAGGTTTAGCTATTTTTTTAGGGACTCCATTGAGATGATTCATTAAAAAATCTTGACCCCGTTTCCGATTTCTATCTTTAGATTCTTCTCTAAAACCTTGATTAAAACTTTTTTTAGATGCTCCTGATGATTGTGAAACCACTACAATGTCATCATCATCATTATTATCTTCACCAAGAATTGATTGATTGACCTCCATTGATTTTCGTTGAAATGATTGCAGTAACAATGGGTTTTTGAAATTATTTACTTCTGGAGATCCAAATGAAATATCAGAACTTCCTACTTCTTCAAACCCATCATTAGAATTTGTTGCTTTAGAAAGGACGGAATCGGATCGTTTGACCTTTTCTGGAGTAGTTGAACTTAAAGGCTTCCTAACCGGTTTGTCCTGTGTCTTACTACCAAAAAAACTGGAAATCAGGCTTTGTTTTCTTCTAGGTTGTTCCATTGCATGTGGAATTTGGCAGAGACTATGGAGTGAAATGAAGTGGATGAAGTGTAACGGTGAAGTGTAAGGTTGAAGTAAGATAATCTCATCATGTAAACAGTCGCGTCGCGGTGTTTTGGTTAAGAGACTATTGACGAGCGGCGACACCGTAGCCGTAGGTATTACTACGATTATTGGTCGAGTGTGGCCCTACATTTTGATAATCCGACCCGACTATGAACCTACACATGGACAGACGTTGACAGACTTGGACCGACGCATGGACGTAACCATCTACAGAACCATCTACAAAACATTCACCGTTTACTGGAAAGCCTTGCAACATAAGGTGTTTTTTTCTCTTTCTCTGCTTCTCCCTCTTTCCCTCTTTCTCTCTTTCGTTCTTTCTCCCTCTTTCTCTATTCTTCTCCCTCCCTCCCTTATCTATTGTTCTCTTCTCCCCTTTGTCTCGGTTACACCGCGCCAGATGACTTCTCAAGTTATACATCTCATTACTACTCCAAATGCCACAATGGCTTCTCCTCAACATGATTCACCTAGTATGTCCGATCAGGAGTTCAAACAGCCGAAACGACCTAGTGTGTTCTCTAAAGGCATTAAGAAACTAAGCCGATCGGCGTCAATGCTAAATTTTAATGCCATAACTGATAATAGAGACAATAGTCCCCAGAAACAAATGGAATCAAATACAACCCCTTCTGGTGATAATGACCTGGAACCACTTCAATCTCCCACTCCTTGGTCTAATAATAATGGTAATTTCCAAGCTATAGGTTATAATAGTCTTCCTGCTGAAAATAAAGAACCTATTCATGTGATTCATCTCCCTGAGAAGTCTCGAAACCCTTCTGAGGGCTCCCAAAGAAAAGTATCCAATAGTTCACAGAATTCTTCTAATGACCATCATAGGCCTTCTTATGGCGATTATAGAGCTAATAGTGTCACAAGCAGTAGTGCTGCTAGTGTCACATCCTCATTAGATCCTAAGGGTAAGCCTATGGAGAACCAGAATCAATCGGGTTTGGCAGCTATTGGGTTAAATCTAGCGGGTTACGGTTTATCAAATGATGATCTTTTACCTCCCAAACCAGTGAAACGTTCCACTAAACAGTCTCAACTTAATACTATCTATCAACATCCGGGACCTTCTTTTTCTGCATCTGGGTTATCTGAAGAACCGTTTTCTCCACCGCCACCTCCTCCTCCACAGTATAATGGATTACCCCAAATCAATACCCGAACTTCCTCCCTTCCAGGAAAGTCTTCTCCTTCACCTATGTTCACTTCATCCACAACTTCTTCACCAATGCAAACTAAAACTTCCGATAATAGTCATTTATTACTGTCTTTTTCAACCGTGGTATCGAATATAAATCAAATGCCAGATCCTGACGTTGTGGATAATATGTTTGAAAAACTTCTATCCATTAGAGCTTTCAATGAGAAGGCTGTTCAAAAGCTTAGAGAACTGCCGACTAAAAGAAAATGGGAATTATTATTACGAGAAAGTGAAACCAATACTAATTTTGACTTAAAGTTACTTATGAAGAAAACTGTCAATCGTTTTGATAATCAAGGTCAAAATAACACAAGACGATCCGATGATGGATTTGGTGCCTCTGTGAAAAGAATCATGACTAATAGCACCGGTAATAATGATGATATGTCCTCATTTATGTCGTCATCTAACATTCCTTCCACTCCAACAAATAAAAAATCAAGAACTAAAGATGGCACTCCTGAATGGTATGTATTTAAGATATTTGGTGATAAATTAAATACAAAGGATTATAAACGTTTAGAAAAACGATTGACCTATTCAGAGAAACATCCTGAAGGGATAATTTGGATTTCCGATTTTATTAATTCTCAAGGTGAAGCAGCATTATCAGTGATTCTTTCTAGAATTAATAAGAAAAGTATCAAATCTAATGAAGAATTTGATCGAGAATTTTATATCATTAAATGTTTAAGAAATATTCTTAATTTACTGAATGTTGAAACCATATCTGAAGTAGGTATTACTCCTTTTGCTTATACCGGGTACTCAAACAAATTGCATATTGTTAAATCAATTACATTTTCAATAATATCTCCTCGATTAGCAACAAAAATATTGGTGACAGAGTTATTGATATTTATTTCATATAATAATGATACTGAATCTTTTTCACTTATCGAAGAGAGTATGGCAGGATTACAAGATATGTTGGGAGATTTAACCAAATATCAACCATGGTTAAATTCTTTTGAATCATTCCTTGATAAATATTTTGTTGGTGAAAGATCTTCTTCTAAAGATAATTATGCATTAAGTATGAGAACGTATTCTTTAAATACTTTGTTTTTGGTTAATGCTATTCTTGAGCAATCAGACCAGATAAAGTCTAGAATTACTATTCGTCGTGATTTTAGTGAATCTCGTCTTTTAAAAATATTTGATAAATTACGGGTTATTAATGATTCTAGAATCAACGAAGAAATTGAACGATATGAAGCCTATGCTGAAGAAGATTATAATGTTTACTTCGGGTTAGTTGATAGTTCTCAAAGTGTGGTATCTGCTGATAATGATGATCATCATGATTTGGATAGTCAATATCAACTCATTAAGCAAGAATATTCTGTCAATGATCCTACTATAAAATCCATATTTACTAAAATTGTAGCTTTAAAGCTGTCTGGTCGGTCTGGTGAAGAAATACACCAAATGCTTAAACTACTAGACAATACAATCCATGATCTTGTTATGAAATCTAATGTTTCTGAAATTGATTCTAATTCAATTTTGAAAGATTCAATTGAAAAATATTTACAAAATCTGTTGGGTAATAATTCAAATAGAACCGATAATTATGAAAAAGAAGAATTAATTACAAGGATTAAAACTCTTGAAGAAACTAATAAAAAATTAGAAGTCGAAGCTAGTTTTGGTCTTTATGATACTTTGGAAGCATTAAAGAATGAAAACAGTTTAAGTGCTGATAAGATTGTTGAACAAGAAAGAAAAATCATTTTATTGAAAAAGCAGTTACAATCAGCTGAAAGTGGACAAGTTACAAAACCTTCATTGAAATCTAAACCTGATGATAATCAAGCATTGATTCAATCAGTGTTACCTGGAAGATCTCGTAATAATAAAGGTAATAAAATTGTCATTGATGAATTAGAGGGTAAACTAGCTGTTAGACCAAATGGCAGAGATACTTCATCCATGAGTACACAAGCCCATACTTCTTCTTCTGATACTTATAGTCCTACCACACAACAGGATTCTCGGTTTAAAGGTATCATCGGTGACCTTAAGGATAATCTGGAGGGGAAATTCACCACTCCTCGTCCTCCTACTCCACCTTCATTTTTCACTAAACAGAAAGCATCTTTTGATACTGACTATTTCCGAGAAGGGGAATCATTATCTGGAGATTTCCACTTCCACGATGAACCTTATTTAGGTTCAACGATAAATCGTCCAAATAAAGTGGTTGATAATTCTCTGACAAATGTTACAAAACCAATATCCCTGGTTCTGACTCCAGCAGGAAACCTTCCACCACCTCCTCCTCCTCCTCCAATCCCTAAGTTTCTTGATGATTTATCCAATATCAACGATAAACAATCAACAAAAGCAGAATCACTTCCGCCACCCCCACCACCTCCTGCTATTCCTCAGTTCTTAGATCAAATGGTAAAGGATAAAGCACAAGAATCACCTAAACCACAATCAGCACCAGCACCTCCTCCACCACCACCACCAGTGCCTCAATTCCTTAGTGATATTTCTAAAAAGGAACAATCCCCATCTAGTGGTCCTCCTCCACCTCCTCCTCCAGTTCCCCAGTTCTTAAATGATATTGCAAATAAAGATCCATCGGCAAAAGGTCCAACACCACCACCTCCTCCTCCACCTCTTCCACCACCACTATTGGCTCCACCAGGAAACAAAACCCCTCCTAAATCAGAAGATGTTACTGCAAATACAACAACAGAAACTCCTGAGCCGGAAAATGTATCTAAGCAACAATCAGAAACACCACCAGATCCTAAAACGACAATTCCAGAACTAAAACCAAAGTCCAAATTAAAACAAATGCATTGGGATAAAATCGATAATATTAATCAAACATTTTGGCATGATATTGAACATGGAAAAGTATCAGATCAATTACAAGAAAGAGGGATTTTAGACGATGTAGAAAAGCATTTTGTGGCCAAATTATCAGCCATGAAATTAAGAAAAGATGTTCTGAATAATACCACCCAAGAAGGTAATAAGAACAAGAAAGTATCTCTCTTAACACGAGATATTGCTCAACAATTTGGAATCAACTTACACATGTTTGCTAATCTCGAAGTGGAGCAGTTAGTATTGAAAGTTTTGCATTGTGATAAGGATATTTTGGATAATGTGGCAGTACTTGAATTTTTCAATAGTGATGGATTGGCTGAGATTAATGAAAATACCATTAGAAACTTTAAGCCATTTTCTCGAGCAGTAAATGATCCCAATTCTAAGCCTAGAAGGGATCCAAATGAGTTAGAACGTCCTGATAGAATATACCTTGAATTAATGTTCAATTTGAGACATTATTGGAGATCAAGAACAAGGGCTTTATTGTTAATCCAATCTTATCAAAAGGATTATTTGGATCTTTTAAGAAAATTACGAGTAATGGATGATGCTAATAGGGCATTAAGAAATTCAGAAAGTTTAAGACAAGTATTGGGGATTATTAGATCAGTTGGTAATTTCATGAATGATCATTCAAAGAGAGCATTAGGATTTAGATTGGATACTTTACAGAGATTAAAGTTTATGAAGGATGAAACCAATTCTATGCATTTCTTACATTATGTGGAGAAGATAATTAGAAATACATTCCCCGAATTTGGTTCATTTGTCGATGAATTAAATATTCTTATCCATGTACAAAACGTTTCTATTGAACAACTTGAAACTGAATGTCAAGAATTTGATAGACATCTTAATGGAGTCAATAGTTCCATCACTCGAGGGAACTTAAGTGATCCTACGGTACTTGATCCTGAAGATTATATTTTACAAACAGTGGCATCACCATTAGAAAATGCTAAAATCAAGAACTCCCTTTTACAAGCACACGTTAAGAAAACCGTGGAAGAACATAATTCATTGATGACATATTTTGGAGAAAATCATAAGGAAACCCATAGTAGAAATACCTTCTATGATAAATTTCTGACATTTGTTAGTGAATTTAAACGAGCTCATATAGAAAATGTTCAGAAAGAAGAAGAGGTCAATGCTATTGAATCACGGAAACGGATTATTGAAGAAAATAAAGTTAAAAGAGATAATAATAATAAAGCTGGAGATAACTCCAATAAAGAAAATACTGAAGAATCTAAATCCAATCACAATAAAGTAGGGAAAAATGGGACTTCTAGTGGAACAAGTACGGAAAATGATACCGAATATGATACTACTGGATATAGAACCGATGAGCCTCAAGATGATGACAATGGTAACAATGATGAATCAGGAAGTAATGTAATAGATGATTTGTTGGAAAAGTTAAGAACCAGCAAATCAACCCATTCTAGTTCCACCAAAGCCAAATCTATGACTAAAAAAAGAAGTCAAGCATTATCATTCTATTCATCGTCATCTTTAGATAAATTATTAGATCCACCATATGAAATGACTTCCACTGAGAGCAATAAAGAAAACCATCAAGTCAATACAAAATCTACCAGTCAAATAGAATTATCATCACCATCACCAAATGAATATGAAAGTGTTAATCATCTCAAGAGAAGACTCACTAGCAGAAGACGAGAAGCAAATATGACCAAACAGGTGGAGAGTAATTCACCTATTAGAAATGATAAAACAATGCTTAGAACACAAACCATGCTTAATCAACTTAGAAGTGAAGAGAATTTAGCTAATCCTAATGCATCAGGGGAGGTGGAGACAAAAAAAATATCAACGACAGAAACAATATCTCCATCAGAAATATCTCCATCAGAAACAATACCAAAGCAATCACCACCTACTTCTGGTCAATGATACTCGCTCCCCTATTTAATGAGTAATGTTATTTATACATATAGTAATATACAATTAATTACATTGTTATTGCAATTTGCAATCATTGGTTCCAACACAGTCCTTCTCATCAGAGTCACATCACTTTACTCTTGTCATCAGAGTCACCGCACAGAGTCAATATATCTGACTTCTTCTGTTGATAACTACAATCATAATGTTTTCCGGAGTTGTGATAACGTTTATATTATTAATTATTTCAATTTACTCTTTATATAACCCTATACTTATCTTAAACCCGTAAATTTAACCCCCACCATCTCAACTACTCAAATCACCCACCATTTTCTTCATTGCCTCCATGACTCATCATAACCAGTGAAAAATTTTCCGGTCGGAGTATGGATGGTACTGCACACAACCTCATCTCTGGTTCCTCTTTCTTTCTTTTAGTCGTTTTCTTGTTATAAACCTTTGAAAAAAAAAAAAGAAAGAGAAAAAAAAACTTAATCTTACAAAGAATTATCTTCTTTCTTTCTTCTCTATACTTAATAACATGTTAAGAAAGTTTTATCCACAGTTGGTGAATTCTTCACACTGTGCTAGAAATGCTAGAATAATACTAGCATTAAGAAGCTTCCATGCATCAACACCTTCTTTACATGCAGAAGTAGTATCAGGTATAAAGTTAGCTACTACTATTAAAGAAGATATTGCCCAAAAAGTATTAACTTATAATCAAATCAAGCATGATAATGAAACGCCAACTTTTGATAATATGAGATTTAAACCCAATTTAACCATTATTCAAATTGGTAATAGACCTGACTCATCGGCGTATGTTAAATCCAAATTAAAATCGGCTAAACAATCTAATATTAATTCCCGATTAATGAAATTTGATGAAAATATCACTCAAGATGAATTATTAGAAGAAATTGATATTTTGAATAAAGATCCTAAAGTTCATGGTTTACTTATTCAATTACCTTTACCTAAACATATAAATGAAACCTTAGTTACCAATGCTGTGTCCACTGAAAAAGATGTTGATGGATTTGCTCGTTATAATGTTGGGGAATTAAGTAAACGGGGTGGTGAACCTGTGTTTAAACCTTGTACTCCCAGTGGAGTAATGGAATTAATTAGAGCCACTGGTATTACTTTACGGGGTAAAAATGCTGTAGTTGTTGGTCGTTCTGATATTGTAGGGACTCCTGTAGCTGCCATGTTAAGAAATGAAGATTGTACTGTTACCATTTGTCATAGATATACTTTGGATTTACCATCTATATTACGTAATGCTGATATTGTAGTGGCAGCTGTGGGGATTCCTGAATTTATTAAAGGTGAATGGCTTAAATCGGATTCTGTGGTTATAGATGTAGGGATCAATTATAAACCTGATGCTAATGCCAAAAATGGTAGAAGATTGGTGGGAGATGTTGATTTTGAAAGTGCTAAATCTGTAGCCAGTTTCATTACTCCTGTCCCCGGTGGTGTTGGTCCCATGACTGTGGCCATGTTATGTTCTAATGTTTATGATGCTGCTATTGCCCAAGATAAAATTGCCCATCAACACACTTTTACTCCATTACCATTAGATTTCAAAACTCCAGTCCCTTCTGATATTGAGATTTCTAGAAGTCAAACCCCAAAGAAGATCACTAAAATAGCTCAAGAATTAGGATTACTTGAAAAAGAATTAGAACCTTATGGTCATTATAAAGCTAAAGTTGATCCTAAAATGGTCATAGATCGTCTTCAAGAATCTTCAGAAGGTGAATCACAAGCTAGAGGTCATTATGTATTAGTTGCTGGTATAACTCCTACACCTTTAGGAGAAGGTAAAAGTACTACAACCATGGGTCTTACTCAATCTTTAGGATCTCATTTAGGATATAATTCCATTGCTAATGTTCGTCAACCAAGTATGGGACCTACTTTTGGAGTTAAAGGTGGAGCTGCTGGAGGGGGTTATTCTCAAGTAATTCCTATGGATGAATTTAATATGCATTTAACTGGGGATATTCATGCCATCTCTGCAGCTCAAAACTTATTATGTGCTGCTGTGGATACTAGAATGTTTCATGAATATACTTCGAAATCAGTAAAAGGGTTTTTCAAACGTTTAATTCCTGCTAAAAAGGGAATTAGAAAGTTTACTGATTCTATGGTGGAAAGATTAAAGAAATTAGGTATTGATAAAACTAATCCTGATGATTTAACTGATAGTGAAATTGAACAATTTGCCATGTTAAACATTGATCCTGATTCTATCACCATTAAGAGAGTTGTTGATTGTAATGATAGATTTGTTAGAGAAATCACTCTTGGTGAAGGTAAAAATGAAGCTAGTAAATATCCTCCTCGGAAATCAGGAATGGATATTACTGTGGCTTCAGAACTTATGGCTATTTTAGCATTATCTACTTCTCTTAAAGACATGAGACAAAGAGTTGGAAGAATCGTCGTTGGTTCTCAAGTCAATACTGGTGAACCTATAACTTGTGAAGATGTTGGATGTGCTGGAGCTATAACGGCTTTATTAAAAGATGCTATTAAACCCAATCTTATGCAAACATTAGAAGGAACTCCAGTTTTCGTTCATGCTGGACCTTTTGCTAACATTTCTATTGGAGCTTCTTCTGTCATAGCTGATAGATTGGCTCTTAGTTTAACTGCTCCTTCAAATCCTATAAATAATGGTCAAAAAGGATTTGTTGTTACTGAAGCTGGTTTTGATTTCACTATGGGTGGTGAACGGTTTTTCAACATTAAATGTAGAGCTTCTCAGTATAAACCTGATACTGTTGTCTTGGTAGCTACTTCTAGAGCTTTGAAATTACATGGAGGAGCTCCTGATGTTAAACCTGGTCAATCACTTCCAGTTGAATATACTACTGAAAACTTGGATTTCTTACAAAAAGGTTGTATGAATTTAGCTAAACAAATTGAAAATGTTAAACAATATAATGTTCCTGTTGTTGTAGCCATTAATCAATTTGAAACTGATACCGTTGCCGAATTAGACCTCATTAAACATGAAGCTATTAAATCAGGGGCTGATTATGCTGTAGCCACTAATCATTGGGCTAAAGGAGGTGAAGGGGCTTTAGAATTAGCTAATTCCGTGGTGGAATCTGTCAATTTACCTAAATCTATTGATGATCAACAATTCCTTTATGATACCAATAGTTCTGTTGAAGATAAATTATTAACCATTGCCCAAAAAATGTATGGAGCTGCTGATATCGAATTATCTCCTACAGCAAAGAAACAAGTTGAAATGTACACTAAACAAGGTTACAGTAAGTTACCTATTTGTATTGCTAAAACCCAATATTCCCTTTCTCATGATCCTGCTTTAAAGGGAGTACCTAAAGGATTCACTGTTCCTATTAGAGAAGTCAGATGTTCAGCTGGAGCTGGATATTTATATGCTTTAGCAGCTGAAATCATGACTATTCCTGGATTACCAACACATGCTGGATTTATGAATGTTGAAGTTAATGATGAAGGTCAAATCGAAGGACTCTTTTAAAATAGAATTACAAGTATATAAATACAATTATAAATACAATTAAATACATATGATTATAGATTTAAATGTATTATTGGTAATGCTAAACTATAGTACAAGATTATACACATAATATAATGGTATGTTGGAATTCACCACTACTTTTTAGTAGGAACTGGTCTAGATGAGTTTGGACTTTGATTAGACCTTGAATTGCTACCAGAGCTTAAATTATCAGCTTTTGATGTTATATTTGAGTTGGAATTGGAGTTGGAATTGGAGTTGGAATTGGAGTTGGAATTGGAGTTGGAGTTGGTATTGGTATTGGGGTTGGTATTGGTATTAGAATTCGAACTAGAATTGGCATTATTGGATGTAGACCCTGAGGTGGTGGAATTGGTATTGGTATTAGCTGTATTAGTCTTTGATCTATTTTGATCAGCAAGATTAGCTTTTCTCATTTGTTGTTGTTGAATTGCAGCCCTCATTCTTGCCTGCTGAATGTAAGTCTGTTGTCTTTGATGGACAGAATCTCTTAATAAATCATACGATTTTGATAAAAGCATGGATGCAAATCTAATAGATTGAGTGTCATCACTAATACTATTCAATCGAGAAGGATCTAATGAAAATGGATGTTCCAAATTTGAACTATATTGTTCTGTTTCATTATCAAATTTCCAATTCGATTTATACCGATTTAAAATATCCACCTTGGAATCATACACATTAGATACATCGGAAATTTCATCTACTTGCATGGATTCTTCATCTTCATCTTCATTATTATTATTGGCTTCATCTCCATTAAAAGTTAAGAATTCATCAACCACATCATGTTTCTGACTAACCCGTCTATCGACAAATTTGGTATTATATCTTCCAACTCTCCGTCTTAATCGGAAAATAGGTTCAGAAATATTATTTTCCTTCTCTTCATCGTCAATGGAATTATCACCAAATCCATTGACATAAACCCCATAATCATTGGCATCTATACTACGCAAAAGCCGTGCAATATATCCATTAGAAGCTTTTTTACTTTCTAATTGTCCTTGCAACAAAGTTTGTAAATGAGGAAATGGTTCACTTGGAATTAAATCTCCACTACTACCTTTAAAAGTTCTGGTCCCAGGAAGAGGTGCTTTACCTTCAGCCAATACTTTTCTTAAGGCATCATTGATATAATTAGTAGTATTGATTTGATGAAGATTAGTTGCTGCAATGGAAGAATATGGAATATGGTTTAATTCTTTATCCTTAAGAGTTTTATTACTGGAAACATCAAAATATGGTTGATATGGATCATCAGTAAGATTAATGAATCCTTTATCATTTTCTCTTCTCTTTTTCAATTTCTCATGAACTGCCCGTTTAATAGTTTCATTCTTTTCTCGTAAAACTAATGAAACAGTAACCAAATCCATATCTGGAATTTTAGAAGGAGGTAATTTAACATAAGGTTGAGTTGAAGATGATGCATTATCCTGGTTAATGGATGGAGTGATTTGTCTATCTCTGTTGGCATTAGGAGGAAGGTTGTGATCACGTTCAGCTTTATTTTTCCGTTCTCTCTTTGTCCGAACAGCATCTCTTTCCTTTTCTTTTTCTTCTTCTTCATCTTTAATTTTAACAATCTTTCTTCTCTTATAAGGATAGAATAAATGATCATCACCTTGGATATTAGCAATTCGTTTCACATTCTTGGCTTCACATCTCAATTTAAATACCTTACGTTCAGACTTCCAATTTTCCAATTTAAGTATTTCTCGTTGACTTACATTCAACATGATATCCCTAGCCCGATGTAAAGATCTTTGTAATAATCTGATTTTTTCAATACCTAAATTATCAGCTCTTCTAGTTTTCCGAGCTTGACGGAATTCACGTCTCCGGAAACAAACATAGGGATCATTGTCATTATCTTTTTCATTGGCATTAGGATCTTCAAATTTTAATGCTGGTGAAATAGGTTTACCTTTACGTTCAATTTTCCGTTCTTTCCAATGATTATAGATTTTTTCACCGAATAAATCTAATAATTTAGCAATTGAACGAGGAGAGTTTTTATGGTTGGACTCTAAAGGCTTTTTATCGAAAAAAGTCACAAAAGGATCAAATTTTAATTCTTTAGAAAGTCTTTCCTTTAATGTAGTAGCTGTCATATACTTTAAATTAGCTCCAACTTGAATATAAGGATTATTTTTATGAGAACTATTGAATTCTTCCAAAATGAATGATGATAATTCTTTAAAAGATAATATATTATTATAATCCATAGAAAGAAATGGTTGTTTTTCGTCTATTAACCGTTCAAATTTATCACATACAATTTCAAATTCTAATTCAGAACAAATTTCTTTCTTACTTTCATCTTTGACTTCAGAATTTGTTGGTTTATTCAATTTTTGATTAAGAAATTCTTCATCTATTTCATCAATATTATATTCAACACCAACAGCATCCTCTACCACGGCAGAATATTTAATATAAGATTCGGGTTCTATGAAATCATTATCATTATAATATTGAGAAGCCTCAGGCCATATTCTAGAAGCATCTGGAGTAGGAATATATACAGAAGTATCTTTTTCTTTTGATTTATCAGTATCATCCTTTAACAATGCCTTTTGAGCCGCATTAATAACTTGTTGTAAATGAATTTCATCTTCTTCATTCTTATCAATCCCAGTCTCAAATGAATGAATATTTTGTTGTTGATTACTTAAATGATGAACTTGAGAAGGCTCTAGTTCATTAACAAGATCAACAGAAGGTAGATCTTTCAGTCGATAGATTAATAACAGTTGTTTAACGGAAATCTTCCGTTGCCTAAACCTGGCTCCCGATGATGGTTGACTTTTTCCATTGTTATTCTTAGATTGAGGTATGGCCATATTCAATATATATCATTAAATATATATTTTTTGCTTTTGCCGTTTTCTTTATAATCACTAACCCCTTCTAACAATAACCCTATTTTTTTTTTTTATTGGAAAATGCCCAATCAATGTGTTAATGCCAGTTGTTTATGTTTATTTGTTATAGTTTTGTCGATATCTCGTTAACTATGGGTGTCTGGGTGCGACTTCTCAATGTTTTCCTGTCTCCTTTCCGGCGATTGGGCGTTGGACGAAATTTCTATGAAAAATAAAAATATCCCGGTTTAAAAACAACCGATACAAAATCACGTAAATCACAAGGAAAATCGGGGCGGAATTCTTCTAGAATCGCTTCTGATCACACAAAAGAGTATAAACTCTAGGTATAATAACAGTTCCCTGATTGATTTAAACCAAATAAATTGATTATCACGGGGAAGATAATTATGAGGTTTAAGGGAGGAATGGACACTTGGAAAAGAAAAGAAAAAATTTTTTATCCCCCCTCAGAGTCGAAGTGCTCTTTCCTAATTGGGTATAATTGGTCACGTGAATTTCTCCAACTGATGATATTAGATGGAAATGGTGAATGATGGAGGGAAGGGTTTAGGAGGGTGTTTGATTGTGTTTAGTGTTTGGTGGTGTTTAGGGGTGTTTGGGGATGATTATGTCGAATTATTTGATTTTTTTTGTGACATGGCTGGTATCATGAACATCACCATGAACCATCACCTAATGTCAACTCAGTGCTGTTCACTTGTTTATGTCTTTCTTCTCTTTTGACCTTCTTTGAACTCTTTCTGATACCTATCACATTTAGTATGACAGTTCTATATTATATGTGTGTTAATCCCTTCACATTCTTTGTGTCTATGAGATTAGTTTGTTGTGTGTTATAATGTGTCTTTCATGTTGTCTTTGGTGTTGTCTTTGGTGTTGTCTTTGGTGTTGTCTTTAGTGTTGTCTCTTTCATGTTACATCTCATATTGTCTTCATGCTGTATCATTATTGTTTTACCTCTCCTCTGTTATTCTCTTCTCTTCTCCATCTCTTTCTCCATCTCTTTCTCCTCTCTTCTCTCCTTAAAGTTCTCAAAATCTCTCCTCTTCTCACGTCCCTTTGATCACCGGCACGACCGCGACTCCTATTATCTCAACCCCATTTTTTCCACCTTCTTTAATCATTATCCACATTAATAGACAATACAACTATTTGCATTCAAAATGACACTGGTTTCTGTATCTATAGATGAATTACCTGCAATAAATCAATTCTTACTATCAAATTCCCCAGGAATTAAACAATTGGATGATAATATAATCTTTTCCCAAGCATCAACTCCTTCCAGTAATAGAGAGGTTAGTTGGCCTTTATCATCTCAAGGCTCCAAAAAATCTTATATGAAATTAGAAGATACTTATATAAATATCGCAAGGCCTCCATTGAATGATGGTAATTTTAGTTATGAATCAACGACTTATGTATCATTACCTAATCATATTCATAAACTATTTGAATCAGTAATTGAACATAAAACTGAAAATAAGTCACTGGATGGTGGAGTTCAAATTGGGAGTAATTTCACGTCAATGCTTCCTGATCCATTTCATTTGGTCAATCTTAATCCTGGATGTTTATCGGCGGTGATTGAATTGAATAATTCTCGAAATCATTTGATTGATGATGTTAGTTCTCAATCCAAGAATCCTTTTGCTAAATTAACAACTAATTTCAATAAATTTTTGAAAATTACTTTACCGTCAGAAAAGGAACGGGGTTTAAATTATGATAATTTTCAACCATTAATGCCATGTTTTAAAAATAGTAATAGTAATAGTAACGGTTATGGTAATGGTAATGGTATTGGTAACGGTAACGGTAACGGTAATGGCAGTAATGGTAATGGTAATGGTAATGGTAATAGTAATGGTAGTAGTAATGGTGGTTTATTCTATAAACTATTGAATCAATTTGATTTAGAGACTTATATGCGGGATCTTTCTAATCCTGATACGTCTAAATTATTGATTTCTTGTCATGTTGATGTCATTAATATTTTTGCTTTAGATATTGATTCAAGGTTTAAATCAGTGAAAAAAATTACTAGTGATAAACCTTATAATAATCTGTTATTTGAAACTAATGGTTCCTCTTATGAAAAACATATTCCTGAACCTTTATTACGATTTCAACTAAGACCTGGTACTATTGTAACTAGTTTTTATTCCTTTAAACACATTGAAATCCCCATGATACTATTAGGTTTAAATTCTGGTGAAATTGTTCTTCTTAACTTAAAAACTTTGACTTTCCAATTATTTGAAAACTTTGCTGGTCCAGCAACTATCACTGATAGTTTTTCCATGTCTCCACAAAATGTATCTTCTACATTAACCAATGTTCCTGTTACTAGTTTGGAAGTAATTAATCATCCTGTTTATGATTTTGTTATACTTGGAGGCTTTGCTAATGGAGAGTTTATTATTTTAAATCCTTTTGCTGTTGAGAACACTGTTAAAACCAAATATTCTAAATCCGTAGTCGATAAAGATCAATTTGTCACTTATTTCAAAAAATTCGATTTAACCCCATTTTCTGCTAAAACCCCCACAGTTACTGATTCTAATTGTCCTAGTTGCATCATGGGCCATGTTAAATTATCCCAAAAACCTATAACTTGCATTAATTCAACCATCTCATTAACTAATACTAATACCAGTAGCTTAAATCCTATGTTAATTGCAGCTGGATCTGATGATGGGATTGTGAGATTGATCTCCTTAACTGATACTTATAATGAAGATTATGGTTTAAATAATAGAACAACACCAAAATCAGTTGTGTCTGATATGATATCCAACTATTTCCACGATGGAATCACCGATATTAAGTTTTCCCCCGATTTCAAATTCTTATGTGTAGTTGGTAATGGTGATATTGTAGAAATCTTTAAACTTGGTTATTATAATGTTAATGGATTATTAGGTAAACATCATTCTGGTACTAATTCTGGTAATGTTGCTGGTCGAAGATCTAGAAGTGGTACTGTCAATAGTTCTACTTCCAATAATTTGGGTGGATTTTTATCTCCACAAGCTACATCTCAATCTAATTCTTTGGATGTACCTCGTAATGAAGATTCAGGAACCACATCTGATGCTTTGGGAGTATTACCTCCAGCACTTAAAGAAATTCGTTTGGTTGTTAGATTAAAAGGTCATACTAATCGAGTATCTAGAGTTCTGTTCATTACTAATGATCAAATATTTAACCCCAATCTTGAAACCTCCAATGAATCTGACCTGATTTATAGAATTATGAGTTCTGGTAAAGATGGAAAAGCTATTGTATGGGAATTTGATTATAAAGCTTTACCTAAAGTTCGTGTTCCAAGACCTAAAAGAAAAGTTCCAACTAATAACCAACAAGATCAAAATCAATCTCAATCTCAAAATCAACCTCAAACAACAAATAATAAATCAAAACTGTCATCAAATCAAAATCCTCCTCCTATATCCACTCGGGGGATTATACAGCATGGTCGGACAAAATCGAATCAATTAGAGGATTCTAATACTACAAACAGAGGGGGTGGAACATTCCCATCTCTTAATGCTTCATTAGGTATTAGTAACTTGAATTCGGTGTTATCCAAATCCAAACCCGGTGACAGTAATAATAATGATAATAGTAATGGTATATCTCAAGCAGAGTCGGCAGGTGATCAAGTTAAAGGTGTAGCCGGATTATATAGTTCCCTTTATGATGTCAGACATCGTAAACATTACACTCATTTATTGATGGAACAAACACCAGAAGCTGATTCCAATAAAATAAAGAAATATCCTACAATCATTCATCCAATAGTAAATGATAAACTTGTTCCATCTATAGAAGTACCCTTGACAGAAGTTGACCTCAATTTTTGGTTTAAAGATGGTAAAGTTTATGACATATTCTTAGATGGAATCCATCTTTGGTGTCTTGGTAGAAATGGTGATATAATAAAATACAGTTTAGAATAATTAATTAACATAAATGCCTTAGTTTTTCGTACACCTATACATATATAAATACATACATATATATATATATCAAATATCGTGGAACATTGAATTAGTATTTCCATCCATACCAAAACCTAATTCTTCTTCCAATCTAAATAAATCATTATTGTTCATGTTTTGATCAGGAGGAACAGAAGTTTTATCACCTCTATCAAAAGTGAATTCATCCAACTCTTGAGGTTTTGGAATTGACCTATAATAAGGAATATCAGTGCCACTAAAATCATTAGGGTCAGTTTTAACACCAGGTTCAAGACTACCATAATTAGAATTTGTTTGATCACCAAAATTTGGAGATGCTAAATCCATAACATCTGCAGAAGGAGGTTCATGTTGTTGTTGTTGTATTATTTGTTCCTCAGCTGCTTGCTCTCGTTGTTGTTGTAATTGTAATTGTAATTGAATTTGTTGTTGTTCTTGAATTGGTTTTCTAACAAATTCTCGGAATGATTTTACTTCATCAACAATCAATTTCTTCATAGAATCAATATCATCAATAGTTTCAAATGATTTGAAATCAAATTTCACTTGACATTCAGGTTCATCTTGAGGATCATGCCAAACGGAAAAATAAGGATGTTCTAAAGCTTCTTCCACCGATATCCGTTCATGAGGATCCAAATTTAACATTTTTTCCAATAAATCTAAAGCTAATGGATTAGCTTGAGGAAATAATTCATTATACTGGACTTTTCTCATATAGGGTAAAGATCGAACATAGTTTTGAGCTCTAGTGGATCCAATTTTAGTTAAAGTCGATTCTTTAGGAGTACCTAAAATTAACAAAATTTGATTTAATTGATCGACATAATCTTTACCTCTAAATAAAGGTTTACCCCCCAATAATTCTGCTAAAATACAACCAATAGACCAAATATCGATGGCTTTAGTATAATTAGTAAAACTTAACATAATTTCTGGAGCTCTATACCATCTAGTAGCCACATATTCAGTCATAAAACCAGCATTTTGTTCAGGATCTTCAGAAAACCCTCTAGCTAAGCCAAAATCACAAATTTTCAATTCACAATCAGCATTAACTAATAAATTACCCGGTTTCAAATCCCGATGTAATACATCAGCCGAATGAATATATTTTAATCCACATAATGCTTGATAAATAAATGATTGATAATGTTGATCAGTTAAAGGTTGACCTGATCTAATAATTTGATGCATATCACATTCCATTAATTCTTCATAAAGATAAACCTCATTAAAATCTCCAGTCATGGGATTAGGTATTATATCTAAATCATAAAGACAAGTAATATTTTTATGACCTCTGAAAAATTGTAATAATTTTAATTCCCGTAAAGATCGTTTACATAATATTTTTTTACTAAAAATATTTATAATTTTTTTAATAGCCACATAATTTTCATCTCGATTACTACCATCTTCATATTTAGCTGAGCATACTATACCATAAGCCCCATGACCTAACTCCTTAACAATCTTGAATCGTTTATCGATTATAAAGTCTTGGTTATACACCTTATTGACTGTTCTTCCTGAATAAGATAACTCTGTTGCTGACATCGTTGGTTTATCTTTTGTGTATATATATATGTGTGTGTGTGTGTTTTATTCTTTCTCTTCCTTGGTCTTCCTTTCTCTATATCTTACTATTATATCACGTTCTTCCTAAAAGTACAAAATAATAATTACAAACTAATAATGAAATAAATTGAAAATTCAAATAAAACAATAAAAAGATATTCAATTATTATTTCTAATTTATCACTTGAATCTCTTGTGATCAGTAAAATGTGTCAATTCTGTTAATGTCTTCACCCTAATTTAACAAATTGAGGTGCGACGTATAGTGAAAAAAAAAAAAAATAGAAAAGAAATCTCCTATAAAGGGTGTGTATCTAAGTGTGTGCGGTAAGCCTAAGAAATCCTAGTAAGTGACAAGAATATCTGACTAACACAGTAGGACCAAATAATAGTACAAGAAATAAAAAGACTTCAGTAGAAAAGAAAACTCTTTGCAAAATAACCCAGGTTTATATATACGAAATCAAACTCATTGAAACTTAATCAAGCTCCATTTTTAGATACCTTTTAATGTAAATAAATAGTATCTATTTTTAGTTGACCAGTAAATCACAGTTATAAACTTTTCACCGCAATGCGAATGATGTAATTGTAATTGACAGAGCCGTGCGATCTAATTAAAGGGGTAATGGAAGAGGTAATGGAAGAGTTACTTATATTGATGTAGATGTGCCGGAGTTTATTAGAGATTGTGTTAATTCACTAAATCCTGTGTTAGTCCACTAAATCCTGTGTTAGTCCACTAAATCCTGTGTTAGTCTACTTTTCGTCCAGGCCAGTGTTGTGGCACTAAACCCTTTGTTACTTCAGTCCTATCTTAGCTAAGCCCTTTGTCCCTTTTTCGTACGGCTAAACCCAAACTCTATTTCAAATAATGATTCTCAGTTAACCATAATAATACTTTTTGTAATCCATGTTGCAAATCATGTGAACTATTTCCTACCCCTATTCTACAATAACCTGGGTGTCCAAACACTTCTCCGGGAACTAATAAACAATTATGTTGGTTAACTAATTCAATGCACATGGTGTTAGTATTAATATCACCATTAAACTTGAGAAATCCTGTAGTTCCTGCCTGTGGAGGAATCCAAGTAACTACCTCCTTAGCTGAGGTTATGAACTGTTCTACAGTCTTGATGTTGTTTCGACAAAGATCATAGTTTCTAGTCAACAATTTCTTATAGTTTTGTAATGCAAGTCTAGCCATTAAATCATCCAATATAGACACTGAGATGGTATTATAGTCCCGTTTACTGAAGAGGTTTTGGAGAATGTCGGAGTTTCTGGTTACAATCCACCCTAATCTTAACCCTGCTAACGAAAATGCCTTGGACATCGATCCTGTCGATATTGAATTATCATAACCAAAATTGATTATTGACTTGGGTGGGGTTTGTTGTTCCCCTAAAGAATGATACAATGGCCGATAAACTTCATCACAAAATACACACACTTGATAGTCACGACACATACCAACTATCCTCTCCAAGGTTTCATTATTCCAAACAGCACCAGTGGGGTTATTGGGGTTATTAATAACCAATAACTTAGGCTTATGTGTTTGTATTAACCTCTTTAATAATGGCAAATCAGGTTGAAACTTCTCCTCATATTTCAATGGGAAAGTAATCACTTTCTTGCCAGAAAACACTTGTGGCACACTGGACAATTGTTGATATGTAGGATCTACTACAATCACACTATCATCATCATCTACCATACTATAAAACGATAAAAAGTTGGCTCCAATTGCCCCATTGGTTATGACTATATTGTCAGATGTTATTGCATTATCACCACCATCCTCATTATAAACCTCAGCTATCAACAGTTTCAATTTCTCACTCCCTCTAATGTGTCCATAAGTCAATTTGGTGTTGAACACTTCATCAGTCACTTCCTTCTTCTTTTGCTCTCTTTCCTGTTCTGGATACATATTTATCAAATCCTCAACCGTCATTGAATCACAACATGTTTCTCCAAGATTAAATGAAATCTTAGTTTCATATTTATCCATAAATTGCTCCACGGCAAAGTCTTCTTGTTTTACCATTAACGTTTAAATTTTCAATCTCACTCACTATTTTATTTCTCGCAATTTGTAGAAAATCAACATTGTTCAGCGCGAGATTGTCGTCTGTCTCCAATATATCCCCAGACTTGATAATCTACAATGGAAAGTCGTTCCAATAAAGGATACGATGACTTGACATCATTGTTCTTACCAGATATATTACATCAATCACCACCAGCAAACGTGGTGAAATCAGAACCTATAGAGGACAATAACATACCTCTTCAAACTCCTAATGCTGATTCTCAAGCCAATTTTACCACATTCTTGAATAATAATGACTTTATTGCCTCCAAAGAGAATTATAGTGGTGTAGTGAATCTGGAAGATGCTAGTATGAATCAAAGTCATATTAATAGTAATACTAACCCCAATGCCAACACCAACACCAACACCAACACCAACACCAACACCAACACCAACACCAACACCAACACCAATACTGAGCTGGCCAATATAAACCTTAACCCTGCTTCTATAGGGGTTCCTGGTCCATTCCTTGATGAACATACCAATTTTTTCAATTCCAATCATTATAGTCAATTTTTTCCCTTGGAAGCAACATTTTTCCCTCATCATCATCATAATCATAATCGAATAATGCCTTCACAATTATTATCTGGTTCTAATCATGGTAACCCATGGTTTGGTACTGGTAGTGGTAGTCCTCCACTTGAACTCGATAAATCTATACTTGATCGTAATACTTTCGGATTGGGATATCCCGATCTCAGACATGGTGGTTATCCAATTAATTATAGTGATTTTGATCAAACAGCACTTTCTCAACAACTTTCAACAAGAGATCATGAAGGTAATTCTACTAGTGGTGAAGATATTCAACGACAAAAGAGACCAGCTCCTTCTCAGAAAGCTAAACCTAAAAATCTCAAATCTCCTTGTAGTTCTATAACTGTTGATTATGATAAAAAGACCCTTTGTCGATTACTTGATTTTAATTCTAAAAAATTAAATCATGATTGTCGACTTTTGGATAAAGATAATAATGAAATTGATTTAAATTTCAAAGGATTTTTGAATGGTCGTTTCATAACTAATGATTTCGATAATGGTATTTATATTCTGAGTAAATTAGAAAGAGATAAAACTGATAATGAAATAATAGCATTAAAGAAGAAAAAAATTAAAACTAAACCCAAGGTCATTTCTTGTTATAGAAGAAATTATATCCAAATTGCATTAAATTTCAATTTAACCGGATTTAAATCTAATATTGATAATAATGAATCTAAAATATTAAAGTTGGAAACCACTGAATTCGGTTATACCATTACTCGAGTTATTAAATGGTTTAAAATAGAAATTACTGCCAATTCTAATATTTCCAAGAATCAAAATGTACCATTGATAATAAGTGAAGAATTAAAGGATAAAGATAAGAGAGATAAAGATGGTTCTAGTACTAAATATTATATTAATCCTTATCCTATAAATTCTCATGAACAAGTTATTACATTAAACAATTCCCAAATTATTAATTCTGAAATTGATAATTATTTTGCCGTTAAACGATTACAATTTAAAAATGCAACTCCTAATAATGGTAATTCCACTTTTCAAAATTATTATCATTTAAAAGTTAAATTAAGTGCTATAGTGGCTGATCTTTATTATGATGACTATATTGATGATGAATTTTCTGTAACTAATCCTGATAATAGTAGAAATGAAGTTGCTTTGTTTGAATTAGAAAGTGAACCAATTATTGTTAGAGGTAGAAATCCTTCTTTTTATGCTGAAAGAAATGATTTATTAGTAAAGGGGAAATTGGCTCATGATAGAAGGAGTTATAAGACCACTTCTGAATCGGATGATGATGATCAATTAATCATAGATGAACAAAAGGCTGAAACAGAAACTTCTGAATTTCCTTCCGACAATGTATCTAAGGATGATAATAATGGTGGTGATAATGATGATATTGAAGTAGACGAAGGAAATGAAGAAGATGAGGCTGATGCTGAAGAAGCTGATGCTGAAGATGATGATCAAAGTGATGATGATCAAAGTTACGATAAAAATACTCTGACAGATAATAAAGCACGGAGTCAAAGTAACACTCCAGGTCCTGTTACCAATGGTGGTAATAATAAAACTTTATCACCCTTGGTTTATAATGCATCTACAGAAAAGAGTAGACAACGATCAAAAGAAATCATTAATAATAATGAAAAGTACAAGTATTTCCCCATATCAAACGTTTATTATTTACCACCTATTAATGTGGTTTATTTCCCTCATGGAGCTCATCAACTGACAGGTAAACTTACTCAAGATAAGACACCTATTGATATTGAACAAATAAACAGAAGTAAGAATTCAAGTGTATACTTTAAATAGATGAAAAATTCACGTATATTTTTTTTTAAAATCTTTTTTTTTTTTTTCGTTTTATTTTACAAATTTTACTTCAACCAAAATATATATTTCATTTCATGACCGTAGCATAATTGTTATATTATTTACTAAATGAAGTTGCATCTATTCTTTGACAAGAATGGAAGCAGCACCCATACCAGTACCAATACACATAGAGGTGACACCAATTTCACCCTTCTTTAATAATCTTAAGATGGTGGCGTATTGTCTAGCACCAGTAGCACCTAAAGGATGACCAATAGCAATGGCACCACCATTGATATTGACTTTTTCTTTAGGAATGTTACATACATTCACAGAATATAAGCATTGAGAAGCAAAGGCTTCATTAATTTCGAAAACATCGACATCACTAACAGCAATACCAGCTTTCTTTAATACTGATGGAATGGCAACAGCTGGACCAATACCCATAATTTCTGGTGGACAACCAACAGTAGAACATAAGATATATTTACCTTGGATATGGTAACCGTTCTTTTCAGCAACGGATCTTCTCATTAATAAAACGGCAGCGGCACCATCAGAAACTTGAGAAGCATTACCAGCATGAGTAGAACCATCAGCTGAGAAAGCAGGTTTCAATTTACCTAAAGAAGCAGCAGTAACACCCTTTCTTGGACCTTCATCAGTGTCAACAGTGACTTTTTGGTAAGTAACATTATCGTCATCATCTTCTTCAGCAATCATAGTTTCAACTGGTAAGATTTCATCCTTGAAAGCACCAGAAGCAACAGCTTTTTCAGCTCTGTTATAAGAAGTGGCAGCAAAATCATCTTGATCAGCTCTAGAAATGTTGTATTTAGAAGCAACATTTTCAGAAGTGATACCCATAGGAATTAAACATTTTTCAACTTCAGGGTCATCTTGTAAATGAGAACTGATTTTAGGAATGGCTTGAGGACCATAGTTAGCTGACATGGCTTCAACACCAGCACCAATACCACAATCAATTTCTCCACATTTGATCTTGTTGGCGATTTCAGCAACTGCCATTAAACCAGAGGAACATTGTCTATTTACAGCCATAAAAGCAGCAGCATTTGGAATACCAGCTGATAAAGCAGCTCCTCTGTGTTCGGAAGCACCAGCACCTCCATTTAATACGTTACCAACAACAACATCTTCAATCAAGTTGACATCAACTCCAGTCTTGGCAAGGAATTCTTTCAAGAATCTTTGTAAAATATAATCGGAACCGACATCTTTAAATTTACCTTTACCCCCTTTAGTTAAAGCGGTTCTGTAAGCATCGACAATGACAACATCATCAGGGTTCTTTTGTAAGATTGATTGTTTAGAAGAAGGACTTAATTGGCCTGATAATTGGTTTAATCTATCCATTTTGTAATTTGAATAAAAATAAGTTTTCTTTTTTAATAAAGTATTGAAAAAATTAAAAAGAAGTTATAATATTTGGAATATCAGATGTATTTATATTTCAGGAAAACTCCCCACAAGGAATATGACAATTATGTAATCGCAATAACCGAGGACCATTTTACTTTTTCATATGAAACTTCCGAGGCTAAACTGGGCTTTGCCACGGCTAGCGCGGAATGGGTCCAAGCTGGGGCCAAGTTATAATTATCCGGCGGTAACAACACCGCGGATTTTCTCCCTCTTCATGTGAGTTAATAAAGGTGCCATGTGAACCAGGGAAGAGTAATAGAAATGCAAGACAATTCCAGGTGCAAATAAAATTGTAATGATATGAGAGAGATGTAGATGTGTATATGTGTATGTGTATGAATATATATATATATATGTATATATGTATTTATTTATATATATATGTATATAGACGTACTATATATGTAGTATATACCCTATATTGCTCTTCACCCATACCCCTGGTCATATGACTACAATACCCACTGTCAAATATGTGGGGTAAAGCCATGACCATGATCAGAAATTTCACATAATAACCAAAATTAAAAATGTATATTATAACTAACTAATACAAGTGGAAATAAATGATTGATGATAATTTATAACCTATACCAACAACTTGGACCCCTTTTATTAATCCTCCCGTTCAAATGATAAAATCCCTATGAAAGGCTCAGTATTATCAGGTCTCCCATCAGGACATTTACCTCTGAATATTAATGAAGGAGTTTCTTCTTCACTTGGTGTTTGGTCCGACCTGTCGGTGTTAGCATTTTGAGGGCTCTTCAATGATGATGTATACGACGACGAGTTTTCATTAGTGCTTATAGAGTTGGGTGATCTTCCAATGAATTCATCTGATTTACTTTTACTACCATCTTCGGGATTATCATTGGATTCTTCTGTTGACTGCTTTAAAGGATTAATCTTTGTAAAATCTATCCTTAATGTCCCCTCTTCATCAACTACCACATAAAGTTTATACTTTTGATCCATAAGATCTTGACTATCATTGTAATGAACTAACCCAGTAGTACTTCCTGTAATTAACCCCATGGTACTGCCGATTCCTATTATATTGGTACCCTTAATCTTGATATATAGCCCTGATAATCCAAATGGTGAGCAATGGATTTCTAAGTCACATTCATTAGCGTATTGGAAACTTAATTGTTCTTTGTCTTCGGGAATAACCTCCATTTTATCGTATCATTAAATGGATCCCGTCGTTGTAGTCTATAATTATATAATCGTGAGTATGATCGATGATACTTTCGGAATAAAAGAAAGAACGGAAAAAAAAAAATAAAAGAGCCTTAACCTGATTCTCATTCCTTAACTGACACAAAATGCGGCTGTATATTGAAAAATAGTATTATTATTATTGTTCTAATTATATGCGGCCAATAACTTTTGATAGTTATTGAAATCCCCTTTTGTAAGGCAAAACATGGATAGATGATTACTTAAATAGTTTAATATGAAAACCAAATTATTATTTTGGAAAGTGCATTTATTAAAATTTTGCATTACATTGAATTCTTCTGGTTTCCGTTTATCTTTCTTTGTCATGGAAATTGATAATTTCGATAATGGATAATCACTAGGAATGTATAAGAACATTTCCAATTTACCCTTATCATTCCATATATCTGAAAGAGTATCACGATTACAATTAATGGGCAACAGGACTTTATATTTTTCGAAATCATCATTCTTATTGAATAACTTAATGTTTGATTTAAGTTTTAATTTCATTTGATTGATGAGTTCAATTCTTTCTGTTTGTTGTTCCCTAGAAAGAGAATTTTTAGAAGAATATGGTTTCAGTTGTGTTGATGAAGGTGTTGGCGTGGGTGTAGGTGTTGATGTAGGTGTAGGTGTAACTGACTTTGACTCTCTTATCTCAGGGGAACCACTCTTTGACCGAGTAGAATACTTATTCTTGATAATTTTAATAGTCTTTCTCTTTTCTTGTTTCAAAAATACTTCCAAATATTTGTTTAATGTGAGTATTTGTGATAATAGCCCTTTACCAGTAACTAGTTCGATATCTGCATTAGACTCATCACCATCTTCACTAGGGTTAATCTTTTCTCCGGTTAAGGCCATTTTAGTAATCTGCTTGAACCCCATTTCCACATTAATAGCATATCCTCTGGGCACTTCATCATTAAGTATATATATTGAAGGAAGGGCACTCACCAGGTATGGATACTCATTGGGAACACATAAAGTTATTTTCAAGTCATCAAGCTCGAATGGGAAATCGGGATCTAGATCCATAATAAAAGATATATACACTGGTTGATCCGTAGCCATAGCCTTATCGAGGTGAATATCCACAGGAGTCTTTGAAGGATCCAGGTCATTGGTCATCTTTGAAACGGCAATCCCATTTATCGTTATTGGAGCAAATGTTTTCAAAAGTTTATGGATTTGTAAATATCTATAATCTTTATTGATGTCTTTGGGTTTCAGTTGTTTTGTTTTGGGTTTTTGTTTAGATTTACTAGAGTTACCAGGTTTATTATTTGGTTTATTAGGTTTCCCATTTGGTTTATTATTTGGTTTATTATTTGGTTTATTATTTGATTTATTAGGTTTCCCATTTGGCTTATTTCGGGTTTTTGATCTACTTTTCTCATTGGTTTCAGATCCGTTTTCTGGTTTGTTTTCTTTGTTCTCTTTGTTTCCTTCGGCTCTTCTTTCAGAGCTAGATCCTGGATCCATGATATATGATAAAAAAAATACAATGAAAAATTCCCCATCGCGCTTTAGATCTCATCATTCTATGTTTAAGAAGTATTCAGTGGACATAATACATAATAACCCCAAATATCTAATAATAAATAAGGGATCGGGATTGAATTCTAAAGGGTATTCTGGGTTTAAAGACCATTTAATGCCTCAAGTTTTCCATCTATATAAGCACAAAATCGATTCCCAATACCATGTTAACCACTTGAAGTTAGTTCAACGATTAGATAAGTTTGTCACTGGCGGTATGATCATTGGTAAAACAAAAGACTTTGTGAAAAATTTTAATAAAAACTTATCCAAGGGTTTTGTTCGAAAATATGTTGGACTTTTATCGGTACCAAACTCTGTTGATTTTCATCAACATTTAAATGATGTAGGATATAATACTTCAGGTACTATCACCACTGACATTGAAAGACTTCCCAAAACTTTTAACGACAAAACTCCAACACCAACTACAACTACAACTCCAAAACTTCACAAGTATCATAGCGTCACTCAATATAAAATCCTAATGGATTGTTATCAACTGCCATCACCAGCTCAAATACAAAAATATCCTGATTTATACAACAATATAACTCTTTATCCCATAATATTTAAACTACAAACTGGTCGGAAAAATCAAATTCGTGACCATTGTCTAACAGCATTTAAATTCCCTTTACTCAATGATGATAATTTCCCTCAGTTTAAACTAAATCAATCAGCTAATAGTACTAAATATCCTACCAATCAAATAGGCCTTCATTCAGCATTCATGGAAATCATATAT
Source organism: Yamadazyma triangularis (assembly GCA_030573955.1). NCBI lineage: Eukaryota > Fungi > Ascomycota > Pichiomycetes > Serinales > Debaryomycetaceae > Yamadazyma > Yamadazyma triangularis. The sequence continues at coordinate 42,754 of JAJMEC010000018.1, forward strand.
GAAGGTCAACAGCTCGATCATCACTCATTTACAATCCCAATCCTAAAACCCGATAGAGAACTTTGGCAGGGATTTCTTACTTCATCGGGACATTTTAATGGAAAAATTCTTCATCATTTAATCAATAATATCTGATATCAATCATATCTGATATACTGCATCCAACACTATAATTGCAATTTATTCCCTAATAGGAATCACTGATAAGACCTAGTGTCTGGCACGTGACTGCACCTTCTCACTCCCTCCATATTTGATTTAAGGGGAACGTCTATTTTTATTATCTTATAGTAATTTTACAGTTTTTGTGTACCGGTATTCTTAATTCGTTTCATTATGATAGATAACTCTCATATTCGAGATGTGTTGATAACCAATAATCTAAAAAATGGTGACAATGGTGATTTTGATAATGAAAGGGATAACAATTCAATGAGAAGATTACTTAACTCCCATCTGTCTATATATAATACATTAAATAACCCTGATTTGGACGTGTCACCCAATTTTAGAACCGAATCCCGGTTTCCGACACCAGAATTTAATGGAGGATCTAAATTCTTTGGTGGATTAGGGGATTCTTCGTGGCAATCCATTAGTAATGATTCCATTTTAGATCATAAATCTATACGAACATTATCTAATTCTCCCATGAATCAATATTTGAATCGACCAGCTTCATTGTTATCTTTAAGTGATGAAGAAGATATTGGTGCTACTAATGGTGATGATAATCATCAAGAATCTATGGTAATATTGGATAAAGTTGCTTCTCCTATGGTATTTGAAACTGATGAAGAAGGAGATGATTTTGATCTTAATCGTATTATCAGTCATAATGTTAATGACACTTTCATTATGCCAAAAATGTCGGTAAATCAATCATTCAGGCCTTTTCAAATTACTTTATTAAGTTCTTGTGAAAGTGATGATATTAATCAATTGGCCCAGTATGTTAAAAGTGATTTATATGATCATAATATTGTTAATGTTAATCACTTTGATCTAAGAGATACTACCGGTATAAATGAAGATGCTGTTAAAAAGTCGGATTTAATTTTCATTGTTAATGATGGGTCATTTATTTTTGTGGAATACTTGGCCAGAATTTTTAATAATAATGATTATGATTCTGCTCCTAAACTTACACTTATCAATATGATAACGGTGAATTATTTTATTAATTTATTTGAATTGATAAATAAGTATCAACCTTACCAAATTTGGAAAGCATCATCTTTAAAACAACAAACATTACTTGAGAAATTTAAATCTTTTGTTAAGTTGGAGTTAGATAATCATATTGTCGATAGTAGTATTATCGGTAGTAGTGTTGCTGATAGTAGTATTGTTGATAGTAATGTTGTTGATAGTAATGTTGTTGATAGTAATGTTGTTGATGATTGTTTTGATAAAGAAACTAACCATAATAATTTGAATTTGACTTTAACTAACAATAATAATGGTCGTCCTAGTATGGAAAAATCAAGTTCTGTTTATTCTAGCTTGACCTCCAATAAAAGACCAAACTATAAATTATTGGAAAGACAAATTAAATCAGAATTACTGAATAATTCCAGTTTTGTTATTGATCCTTTACATTTGTCAAAGAATTTTTCCTTTATTCGAGGATTATATTCCATTGCTAATGCCTTAGTGAAGTCTGATGATAATCATTCTTATAACAAGTTATATGTCCTTGGAAGTTTCGCTCTTGGTATCAGTTTAGGAGTCAGTATTGCTAGTGGCTCTACAACTGTTTTCGCTGTTTATTTATCCAAGGTTTTTAGTAAGGTTGTTCCTTACTTTACTAATTATACTTACGCTACTGGTACAACACCTTCTTCACCTCCAACTCCGACTAATGAGTCTTCATTATTTGATTTTAATAAGTTTTCTCCTACTTTGAATATGTATTTTCAAAACTTTTGCTCGGAAATAAAATCTACTGAGTTATTCCAGAATCTGTGTCACCAAGTAGTATCTGCATTGAATAGTTTACGGCTGTCAAGCTCATACTTGGTGAATAGTGTCTGTGGTGGATTGGAGAAGTTAGTTGGAATTGCTATATATAGTTTGCATTGACTAAAGATTAGTAGATGCATTGTATGAGTTATGAATATGTTTAATGAATTGGGAAAAAGGAGATTCAATAATTCGGGTTTAGATTTATATATATATGTATGTATGTATGTATTTATGTATGTACATGAATAATGAAATTTAACTATGAAGTCATAAAGCTGACATTGGTATAAAAATCAAGCATTGGATTATCACCATTTTTAGTAGTTGTACTATCAATATCAGACCATTGTTGTAAGAATTCCCGATGCAGTTCAACACTAGGGACTTTACCAGTTATTTGTTTATAAATGTCACCATTGACATTAAAATCAGTAGGAAACATAATATCAAAAAACCCTTGATGAGTCATATATGTAGTGACATCAACCATTTTATCCTTCAAGACAGTTTGTACTACAGGTGAATTATAATAACCTTTAATTCCATTTGGTAATTGGTTGAAATCAGATGCAATCAATGAATGATTAGGAAACTTATGATTTAATAATTGAAAAAATTGTAAAAGTCTTGTAGGGATAAACTCTCCTGGACTTAAATTATCTTTAAAAGGCATTATTGATCCTTCAAAATGTAATTTATTTCTTTCTAAATGAAGAGGATGAATTTTATCTTTATTAGGAAGAAAAGGAATTAAACTTTTGGCGGCTTGAAGTTTACCTCTAATGGTGGTAGATTCTTTAAGGAATGAGTAATTACCATTTTCCCGTAACGTTAAATATGCATTAGTATAATAATTTAACTCTGGGGTAAAAAATTCAAAAAAATCCCCCTTCTTATCAATTAATACATGACCTTCATGAGGTTCACCAGTTTTGTTATCATATCTGATTAAATCATGAGCAAAATTATCAAAAACTTCTAAAGCAAGGAAAAAACATGGTTCTTCTATAATTTTATCCCATTTGAAAATAGATCTATTAATAATTTCACATTTTGTAGAATCCAAACCTTGTTTAACAAGTTTTGATTTTAAAGCACTAGAATATTGTTTGACGGCTAATTGACTCAGAATTTCAATAATTTTGTATTGAGTTCTTTTATAGACATCACGATCATTATTTTTAATATAATTCAAGATATTACACATTAAGGTTCCATTACCACCTCCCATCTCATAAATGATCAAATCATGGTAGGGATAATGACCATTTAATTTATAATTGGTTAAAAGATATCGAGCAATAGCTTCACCATAATAAGGTTGAAATAATTCTGTAGGAGTATGCCATAATTGTAATGATCTTTTATTGGATTGAAGAGGTTTAGTATTCTGTTTTTCCTCGTTATAAAGCTTTAAAGAAGCTGAAGCAAACTTTGATTTAGGATCAGCATAGTTTTGTTTATCTGGAGAAATCAATTCTTTTCTTTTGTTCTCTGGAGATATTTCAGTTTCATCATACTTTGCATAAGCTTGTTGCCAGTTTTCTAGAAACCCATCCACATCTTCTATATTGTTATAATCAAAGGGCTTTTCGGCATGGAAAATTTCCACTTCTCGGGTAAAATAACCATAATGAGGATTGTATAAAGAATCTTCTATGAAGTCAGATACTGGCATCTTTACTTTTCTAGGACGAGTAGGACTTCTAGATAATCTCTGAGAATTTGTACTGGGATACTCATTGAATACTTCTTGAGGACTTTTGTCATCAAAAGGATAATTTGTAGAATTACGGTAAATGAAATCAAGTACGTTGAAATTGTTTGGTTTTAGTCTTTGGAAAGGTGATATTTTATTTTCGGTAGGAGTTATATTAACTTTGGAATTATCTAATGATCTTGATCGTTCTTGAGCTGCCGATACTTTAAATGCAAAAGTATCTGGACGTATAGAATATTCATGTTCAAAACTATTATCTTTTTCGTTAAATTTCACCAAACTATTTTTATTACTTTGGTTGAACAAACTCCGAGTAAATGACTTGGGAATAAATGATGTTGTTCGTATCATCAGAGAGGTTTATGTGAAAAAAAAAAAAAAAAAAATTAAAATGGAGTAAAAAATAAAATAAAGTTAAAGAAAATAATAAAATTGAGAATTGAGAGATGAAGCTTTGGAAGAGAAAAGAAAAAGAGCTAAAACAAATTGGATTCAATTGATAAGAGAATTCCTTTAATAATTTGATCTTTTGATCTCTTTTAATGTTTTCTCCTTTGTTTCTTCAATTTCCTCTTCTCTCCTTTGACTGTAGTAGTACTACTATAATTACTAAAGAGTCATAATTCATTCACTATACACTAATGTTTCTCTTATTATACATCAAAAAAACTATCCTGTTTCCCATCGAATTGTTCAATACATTCAATTATAGTCTTTATATTATCTAACACATTGGATACAGCAACTCTTATAACCCGATCACTGACACCTTTAAAGGAGCACACCAAATTGCATTCGTCCACAGCATAATTCACAGTTAACTCATTCTTCTTTAATATAGGATCCGGTAATAATGTCTTTTGTGCCACAGTTGCTTGATTAGCAGTTTCAAAAGGTATTTGAATCTCAATTGTATGCAGCAATCCTGACATATTTTCAGTTAAATGACACCAATATTTTTTTTTTTTTTTTTTTGGTCCAATTTAGTGATGGTACTTCGCATTATAAAAACTGAAGACTTTCCACCTTCAACAGAACACTTTGATTGACACACTTCTCCATTAATGACAAAAAGTATCATTTTTGTGTGATTATTAGCGTTTCATTGTGATAAAGCTAAAGCTAGTTAAGGATTTTTAAACCTTTTATTATTTCCAAAATTATCCAGTGTTATACTGTATTATCTACATTAAGCACATGTAATCATCACCTCTCTACACCAGTAATCTTCGTGAAATGAACATCTCTAAAAACTACTTAACATAATGCAATTCCAGTTTACTTTTATTTCTCTCATTGTTGTCTTTGAATTTTAATGTGTAGTTGACGTAGTGGTAATCGTATAATCAAAAGCCTCTATCAATTTTTATCGCGGTACATATATTGATATTTAATTTTATTTAAGCTATTCCTGATTTCAAGTTATTTACAAGTATTCTTATTATTTATAATGGAAGCAACAAAAATAAAGAAGAGAAAATATAGTAGAGCTGGATGTTTTGATTGTAAGAAGAGAAAAATAAAGGTAAGTATAAAAAAAAATAAATTGTTTAAATCATTAAAAGCGTTTTTGATGATAGTTATTGAATTCTGTTCACTAACAACATATCTTTAGTGTGATGAAACTAGACCTGTGTGTCTTAATTGCTCCAAAGTAAGTAGGGAATGTAAATATGATAAGATAAAGAAGTCAAAGACTAATGGCCCCAAATTTGTTCCTGATAATTTATTCCCCAATAATGATGATATTAAACAAGAAAACACTAATGACATGACTAAATTGTCACCAATAAATATCCCTGATTCTCAAAATATAACCCCTTCGGATAGGCAATATCTATTTTCCAACATACACGTTGTTCCCCCTAATAATGAAGGACCTCATGAATCGACAATTACCCTGACATCTTATCAGCCGACGGTTACTGACCCTGAGATCCCGTCAGCCCAACTCCCATCATCTAATGAATACTTTGAAGTCAATGATGCATTATTTTCTGGTGCCTCTATGTTGGCTAATGATTTGAATGATCTTTTAGCAGTTGATCATGAAAGTTTAATCAATGATAGTACTCCTCAGTCTGAATACTCGGTTGTACAAAATGATAAAGGTGCTATAATGTCGGTAGAAATATTTGATGATAAACCAATATTTGACTTAATATCATCGTTTGATTCTAATACAAATCATAAAAATTATCTTCGATTGTTTTATGAAAAATATTCACTATGGTTAATGCCTTTATCACCTAATTCAGGTTCAAAAAACTTTTTTAATAAGATTATCATTCATCAAGCTCAAAGAGTTCCATTTTTATTAAACGCAATATTTTCTGTTACGGCTGCTTTTGAATACGAAGAAACAAAGAGTTCTCAAGATGATTACAATAAAAAATACTATATTAATTTATGTTTAAAAGGTCTAAATTCTGTATTTGAATTTAATCATAAAATCCTGGAATATATTGAACCATTAATTCTTACCAGTCTTTTATTGGTAACGGATTCAGCATCAGCTATTAATGGTTCTTGGAGAAATCATTTACAAGGATCGAATAATTTATTTCGTCAATATTTAAGCATTTATAAGAAGAATTCACCAACTATATTATTAGCTACTGTTTGGTTTGCTTCATTTGAAATAATCGCTGTCATCACTAATCCTATGGGAGGACTGATTAAAAGTGAAGAACAATTAGATGATATTTTACTCCCGACTTTATTCAGAGATGAATGGAATTTGGCTATTCAATTAGGGTTTGTTCTACCAAATGGTTATAATGTATTTTTGGGACAATCTTCTGATGATATATGTTTATTTATTCATTTTTTAAAATTATCCATAAAAGTTAGTAATAGTAAAAATCAATCAGTCGAATCTAATGATTTAGTTCAATTAATGGCTATGTTTTCCAAAGCATTAGAATTTCAATTAGCTTCTAGTGATGGTTTAATAGAACAAAATAGCCCTTATTACCCAAAAACTAGTGGAATGAATTTTTTACCAGCTGAAACTTATGGTTATACTAATAATCTAGTGTTTTCTTGGTTTGACCTATCAGATAAAATTCATATTCGAGGATTATATCTAACAGTTTTAACTCATCGATTTTATTTAAACTTACCTAAAGAATCTAAAGTGGTTCAAGATGTTGTGGCCAAAATGTTGAACATGTGCTATTTTTTTGATGGGATTGATTTTGATGATACTTATTTTAATTGTGAAGTAGCAAGTTCCCGAGAAGTATTACATGATAGACGGCTTCTAATGTTACATTCGTCACTATTAATATGTGGCTTGTGTTGCATTAATCGGAAAGATCAATTAAAAATAGAAGTCTATTTTAAAGCTCTTATTAGACTTGGAGCTAGAACAGTAGAAACATCATTTACAAAACTTAAAAATAGTTGGCAAGGTGGTGATGTAAACTTAGATTTTGTACCATATTTATAATATTATTTACATATGTCTATAAATCCTTATAAGGAACTGAATAAATTGGTGGAGGGTATTCATTTGTATCTACTAATTCGAATTCATTATAAGTCTTGGATAAGTATTGTTCAATATCATGACAAAAATCTATAACATCTTTTTGATCAAAATGTTGTTTGCCTACATTATCCATAATATTCTGTCTTTTATACTGAAGCGTTTGTTCAATTCTTTTGAATCTATAGTCTACCCATTGTGGGTAATACTCATCATGAATGGTTCTTGGTAAGTTTGATGCTTTAAAGGATGTTAATACGGTAGTGTCAGGTAAATCGATTGCTTCTGGTATATACCCCACAACAGCAGAAATACGTTCATGATTGGTGATGGGTTTTGTAGCAACATGTTTAATGACTCTTCCTTGTAATAAGGAGGCATACCCTATTTTAGGTTCATTAATCAGAACAATGTTTTCATTCCCATCTTTAAGACCGGTTTTACCACCAATCATATCATCACTTGTAGATAACATTAATACCAACACCACAGAATTAGAATCATAATGCCAATCATACACGGTACTTAAATCAGATTCTTCACCCAATTTAGCCCCCACAGGGTATCTACCATCAATTAATGAAGAATTTATATGACTTATTTCATAATCAAACATAATCTTTAAATCCACATTAGCGATTTTATTAATTATTCTTTGAGTTTCAGGATGTGTCAAAGCACTCTTTGTAAAAGGAGCTCGATCAATATAACCACATACTTGTAAATCTAATCTGGTATTACCTTTAGCGAATTTTGGTAATCGACCATATTTGGTCAAACATTCAGTTTGAAATGCCTCCCATTTCATTATACTACAAGCTTCCTCGGTGAATAACGGGAAAGGATTGGTGACAGCGATGTCAGAAATGGGCTCAACATGTGTCTTTTTGATATCTAATTCTTCAAGTGTAAATCGTTTGATATCATCAAATTTATCATCCCTATAGATAAGATGGTTTTTAGGATCAAAAGGTTGATGAGGATTAAAATCAGGAACTAATTCTAAATTCTTAAGTAAGTCTTTAATTTCATTGTCTATAGTTTCTTGAGGAATAGAATATGAAATGTTCCCATCTAACACATCTTTGGGGATATGCATTATTAATTTTTTATCATTCTATGGGGATGAGTTAAATTTTATACAAAGAACCCCATGAATTCCGTGATTTTCCTGGGAAATTCCGTGCGATTCCGTTGGGGTTAACTGGATAATTCCGTTGGGATTTCCATACTTCAAAGTCATAAATAACTACATGACGATAGTTATAAATAATTATTCATTGTTGAATAAATTAAATAATCATTAAATGGTCTATTGGAAACAATATTTATGGAATATTTTAGTTATTTCTGTTGCGTACTGTTACTGTGATGGCTCGATCTAAAGTCGTTTCTCAACGAATAATACATTTTCCATTTTTGCAGCCTTTGAAACAAGCCAGAAAGTGGTATTTACACTGCTTTACCAAGTAAATTTACTCTTCTTTCAAGAAAAAATGATTGTATTCTACTTTTCTGTTCATTGTAAAGTTAAACCGCTTTAATGAGAGATAAAGTTTTTTCCGTATTGATAGTAACCATTAAAGAAAGTGCCATTGAGTATCAGTATAAGGTGTTGAATATGATACTGTTGTTATAGATGTCAATGAGACTGTAGAAGTAGTTGTTATTATGAGTTTATAATTATTAGCTTTCACAAGGTATTTGTTTAAAGGAGGGTCGTTTATTAATTAAAGAGTACCTTTCTTTGTTATTTGTATTTGAATTTTTATTCTTTCCTCTTTCTTTTCTTTATTTCTCATCTTTCCCCTTTTCTTCTATTCGCCTCAATGAGCAAAGATCCATTTAAGTATGGCTGGTAATTACACAATTTTTGCAAAGAGTAAGAAATGCAACTCAGAAAAAATACAACTCAGAAAAACAAAACAAACAATAATAAACTCCCAAATAACCCTTGATACATATATTATTAACCTTTCCTACCCTGGAATTGTAGATTGATAGAACATAAAATGAGAGTAAGGATATAAAATAATTGTAGTAGAGAATGAAAAATCAACATTATACTTTTACATCATCATCATAACCATTGCTAAACCAATATCAGATACAGCCCATCATAGTTTAATAGCGCCACATATGACTATTTCTATCTATAGACCAATTTGCCTCTGCCTCAATCTGCCGCCTCCTTTATTACCTATTTGGTTCAATTGATAATCTAATTACTGAGACAATGCAATTACCTTCGCCCTTAACGGTTACTCATTTTGCTCATACTCTGCTCGTTTCTACGGAGCTCGTTCCTTCGGGTCGGATTCCAATTTTATTTTTCATAACAAGCATTATTGTCATGCGGCTTGCGACTCTCGGGTGAGAAAGCTACCCGAATTCCGTAGAACACCATTTTACCCTGTTTATTACCACTAACAACTTCATCAGAGACGTCAATTGATAGCACAACAGTTTCTTGGACCTCTTATATATATATATATAACCAAGATTCATCAATATTTTTCCGGGAAAATCTTCATTCACATCCAGATAGAATGTTTCGGCTCGGGTTTGAAAACTTGTCCCCCGCCTGGCCTCATCGCAAATATTCCGGATGCTGTGACTTCCCGGAACCGTAATATTTTCTTTTTCATCTATCGTTTAAATTGAACCAAGAATCCAGAAATTTTGAAATTTCTTAATTACTCTTCTTTAAAGATTTATTTTTATTATGACAGAAAGAGTTGATAAAGTATCATCTAATTATGATGATGCCAATTCTGTCAATGATTATCATGGATCTAATAATAATTCCATTAATGAGTATCATGGGTTTGATGATCAAGCTTCTGATAACATTAGAGAATTAGCCAGAACCGTCAGTCATCAATCAAAAATAAGTCAACATTCATCCAACATTGAAAATTCTGAAGATTTAGTAAAATATTTATCTAATATGTCACAAGTTCCAGGAATTTCTCCTTATGAGATTCAAGGTGAAGTCGATGAAAGATTAAATCCTGACTCTGAATATTTTGACGCTAAATTTTGGGTTAAAAACTTAAGAAAATTAATCGATTCTGATCCTGACTATTATAAACCTAATTCTTTAGGTATTGGATATAAGAATTTAGTGGCTTCAGGGGTTGCTACTGATTCTGATTATCAACCTACGGTACTTAGTGGAATCTGGAAATATGCTATTGACTTTTATCGTCAAGTTACTCCTGATGATAAATCTAGATATTTTGATATCTTGAAACCAATGGATGCCCTAATGAGACCTGGTGAACTTACTGTGGTTTTGGGTAGACCAGGGTCTGGTTGTTCCACCTTATTAAAAACCATTGCTTGTAATACTTATGGGTTTAATGTTAGTGATGAATCCCAAATTTCTTATGATGGGATGACTCCAAAAGACATTGAAAGTCAACATAGAGGTGATGTGGTTTATTCCGCTGAAACTGATACCCATTTCCCTCATTTATTAGTTGGGGATACTTTGGAATTTGCTGCTAGATTAAGAACTCCTCAAAATAGAGGTAATATCTCTAGAGAAGCTTACGCCAAGCATATGGCTGCTGTTTATATGGCTACTTATGGGTTATCTCATACCAGGAACACCAATGTTGGTAGTGATTACGTTAGAGGGGTTTCTGGTGGTGAAAGAAAAAGAGTTTCAATTGCTGAAGCCTCATTATCAGGTTCCAATATTCAATGTTGGGATAATGCCACAAGAGGTTTAGATGCTGCAACTGCTTTAGAATTTATCAGAGCTTTGAAAACTTCTGCTACTATTTTGGACACTACTCCCTTAATTGCTATTTATCAATGTTCTCAAGATGCTTATGAATTATTTGATAAGGTTGTCGTTTTATATGAGGGTTATCAAATTTTCTTTGGTAAAGCTAAAGAGGCAAAACAATTCTTCTTAGATATGGGTTATGAATGTCCTGATAGACAGACCACAGCTGATTTCTTAACTTCTATTACCAATCCTGCTGAAAGAGTGGTTAAACCTGGTTATGAAGCCAAAGTTCCAAGAACAGCTCAAGAATTCGAACAGTACTGGAGGAAATCACCTCAATATTCTAATTTAATAACTGAAATTGATGATTATATTGACGAAACCAAAAGAAATTCTACAAAAGAATCTTACCATGATTCTCATGTTGCCAGACAATCCAATCATACTAATGGTAAATCACCTTATACCGTATCATTTTTTATGCAAACCAGATATATCATGCATAGAAATTTTCTTCGGATGAAAGGTGATCCCTCAGTTACTATATTTTCTATTTTAGGTCAAGCTGTTATGGGTTTAATTTTGTCTTCTGTGTTTTATAACTTACAACCAGTTACCACTTCATTTTATTATAGAGGTGCTGCTATGTTTTTTGCTGTATTGTATAATGCTTTTGCTTCTTTATTAGAAATCATGTCTTTGTTTGAAGCAAGACCTATAGTGGAGAAACATAGAAAGTATGCTTTGTATAGACCTTCTGCTGATGCTTTAGCTTCAATTATATCTGAGCTTCCCACTAAAGTTCTTATGTCTACTGCTTTCAACTTTGTGTTTTATTTTATGGTTCATTTTAGAAGAGACCCTGGTAGATTCTTCTTCTATTGGATGATGGGTTTTAGTTGTACTTTGGTTATGTCTCATTTGTATAGATCAATTGGTGCTGTTTCAACTTCATTACCTGGTGCCATGACTCCAGCTACAGTTTTATTATTAGCTATGGTTGTTTTCACTGGGTTTGTTATTCCTACTCCTAATATGTTGGGTTGGTCCCGTTGGATTAATTACATTAACCCTGTTGGTTATGTTTTCGAAGCATTAATGGCTAATGAATTTCATGGACGTCAATTTTTCTGTCCACCTGAGCAATTTATTCCCGCTGGTCCAGGTTATGAAAATGTTCCAAATTCTGCCAAAGCTTGTTCTGCAGTTGGTTCAGTTCCTGGTAGTCAATATGTTGATGGTACTACTTATTTGAGAATGGCTTTCAGTTATGAAAATTCTCACAAATGGAGAAATTTTGGTATTACTATTGCTTTCGTTGTAGTTTTCTTATTTGTTTATATCGGCTTGACTGAATCAAATAAAGGTGCTATGCAAAAGGGTGAAATTGAATTATATTTAAGAGGGTCTTTAAAGAAACAAAAAAGTATTAACCAAAATAATGTTAATGATATTGAAAAAGAACTCCCTTCAGATAAACTTTCAGCAAAAGATGTTGTTGAAGCTGATAAATCAGTTTCAAATTCATCTAATAATGAAATGATGCCCAAAAATAGTAACATTTTCCACTGGAGAGATCTTACTTATCAAGTGAAGATCAAATCAGAAGAAAGAGTATTATTGAATCATATTGACGGTTGGGTTAAACCTGGTCAATTGACTGCTTTAATGGGTTCATCTGGAGCTGGTAAAACTACCTTATTGAATTGTTTATCTGAAAGAGTTACAACCGGTGTTATTACTGATGGTGTTAGAATGGTTAATGGTCATGCATTAGATTCTTCATTCCAAAGATCAATTGGTTATGCTCAACAACAAGATTTACATTTATCTACTTCTACTGTTAGAGAAGCTTTAAGATTTTCTGCTTATTTAAGACAACCCAAAGATGTTTCCAGAAAGGAAAAGGATGAATATGTTGAATATGTCCTTGATTTATTAGAAATGACTGCTTATGCTGATGCTTTAGTTGGTTTTACTGGTGAAGGTTTAAATGTTGAACAAAGAAAGAGATTGACTATTGGTGTTGAATTAGCTGCTAAACCTAAGTTGTTGTTATTTTTGGATGAACCAACCTCTGGTTTAGATTCTCAAACTGCTTGGTCTGTATGTAAATTGATGAGAAAATTGGCTGACCATGGTCAAGCTATTTTATGTACTATTCATCAACCTTCAGCCATTTTATTACAAGAGTTTGATCGGTTATTGTTTTTACAAAAAGGTGGTCAAACTGTTTATTTTGGTGACTTAGGTGACAATTGTTCTACTTTAACCAATTATTTTGAGAAATATGGAGCTGATCCATGTCCTAAACAAGCAAATCCAGCAGAATGGATGTTGCATGTCGTAGGGGCAGCACCTGGATCTCATGCTAAGCAAGATTATTTTGAAGTATGGAAAAATTCTACTGAATTCCAAGAGATTCAACAAGAATTAGATTATATGGAAAAAGAATTAGTCAAATTACCTAGAGATGTTGCTCCTGATGCTCATAACAAATATGCTGCTTCAATATTGACACAATATCTTGTTGTTAGTTGGAGAGTAATTTTACAATACTGGAGATCTCCCGGATATATTTATTCCAAGGTGTTTTTGGTTGTTGCTTCAGCTTTATTTAATGGGTTTTCATTTTTCAAATCTAATTTGACTCAGCAAGGATTACAAAATCAAATGTTTTCTATTTTCATGTCATTTATTCCATTAACCACTTTGATTCAACAATTAATGCCATATTTTGTTTCTCAAAGAGATTTGTACGAAGTTAGAGAACAACCTTCAAGAACTTATAGTTGGTTTGCGTTCATAACTGCTCAGATTACCGCCGAAGTTCCATTCCAAGCCGTCATAGGTACTGTTGCATTCTTTTGTTGGTATTATCCACTTGGGCTTTACAATAATGCTGTTCCAACCGATACTGTAGATCAAAGAGGAGCATTAGTTTGGTTATATATGATGTTCTTCTACGTTTATGCTACAACTTTGGGTCAATTATGTGTTTCATTCAATGAAATTCCTGATAATGCTGCTAATTTAGCTGTTATGTTATTCACTATGTGTTTAAATTTCTGTGGTGTCTTAGCTGGTCCTGATGTCTTACCAGGATTTTGGATTTTCATGTACAGATTGAATCCATTTACTTACTTAGTTCAAGGTGTTTTATCAACCGGTTTAGCTAACCAAGAAGCAACATGTTCAGAAGCAGAACTTATTACATTCATAGCTCCTGATGGTAAAACTTGTGGTGAATATTTGCAACCATTTATTCAATTTGCTGGTGGTAAATTAGTAGATTCTTCAAGTTCTGAATGTTACTATTGTGCTATCACTTCCACAAATGTTTTCTTGGAAAGAGTTTTCTCTGAATATTCTCAAAGATGGAGAAACTTTGGTATTTTCATTGCCTTTATTGTCTTTAATATGATCATGACTGTTGTTTTCTATTACTTATCCAGAGTTCCAAAGGGTAACAGAGAAAAGAAGAAGAAGGATTAATTTATTAATGGGCGTTTTAGATTCAAAATAAAAGATATTTAATTACTTGTTTTATAAAGTTTAATATATTAAGATTAATGTACTAATGACAAAAGAAATGTAATTTTGTAGTAATAAAATTGTTGTAGTAAAATTGTAGTAATAGAATTGTAGTAATAGAATTGTAGTAATAAAATTATATCTGAAAAATATGGTGCGATTTTTAATTATATTCCTGAAGGTTTTTGGATCTTGAAAAATCAGGAGATAAAATAGTACATATATAAGTGAGATATTATTTGCTATTATTTAATAATAATAATACTAATAATAATAATAACAATTCATTATGACAACAGTTGAAATTGACCAAATACATAATCCCGAATTTAGTGTTCGGGATCGTATGGAAACTTTGATTAGATTGAAACAAAAAGAAATTGCTGCTGCCCTTGAAGTAATTGATGACAATAAGTTTTTTGTGGATGAATGGACACGAGAAGATGGTAAAGGAGGTGGAATAACTATGGTATTACAAGATGGTAAAGTGTTTGAAAAAGGAGGGGTTAATATTTCTATTATTAATGGGAAATTGCCACCAGCGGCAGTTGAACGGATGAAAGTGAATCACAAAAACTTAAAGCCATCAGAAGATGGATCTATTAATTATTCTGTTTGTGGATTATCATTAATTATTCACCCTAGAAACCCTCATGCTCCAACAGTTCATGCTAACTATAGATATTTTGAAACTAAAGACCCCAAGACGGGAGAAAAAGATACTTGGTGGTTTGGTGGAGGATCAGATTTAACTCCTAGTTATTTATATGATGATGATGCTAAATTATTTCACCAATGTCACAAAGAAGCATTGGATTTATACGATGTTGAATTATATCCCAAATACAAAAAATGGTGTGATGAATACTTTTACATAAAACATAGAGAAGAATCAAGAGGTATTGGTGGTATATTCTTTGATGATTTTGATTTTAAACCAGCCAATGAGATTTTGCACATTGTCGATTCATGTTTCCTGGCATTTTTCTTAAGTTATATTCCCATTATCAATAAACGAATCAATATCCCCTTCACTGAAGAACAAAAAAATTGGCAACAAGTTAGAAGAGGAAGATACGTCGAGTTCAATTTAGTCATCGATAGAGGTACTCAATTTGGTTTACAAACCCCAGGTGCCAGAATTGAAAGTATTCTTTTATCATTACCAATGACTGCTTCTTGGTTATATCAACATCACCCTGAACCGGGGTCTGAAGAAGACAAATTAATCCAAGTATTGAAAAATCCCAAAGACTGGGCGTGAGACTACCAAAAAACCACCCTTTGCAAACACCTTAGTCCTACGTCAACCTCAGGAACCGGACTTCTGGTATCAGTAAACTATCTACAAATATCTACTTTTTTATCAAATATGCGTATCATATAAAGTCCGAAGATAGTTTATAGTCTCTAAATATAGACATATAAACATTTGATGCATATTTTAAAGCTACTATAATTGCTTTCATTGTAATGATTACTCTTCGGGGTTCAGCCGTTCAGCACACCTCATTTCCTAATTAAGAGTGCGAAATTAATCCATGTGTGTGATTAAAGCAGAGGAAAAAATTTTTCTACATATATATATTATATTATATTATATAAAACGGCTTTTATATAACTGTTTTTAGTATTGTATATTATGACAGCATAAAGTCTTTCTATTTATGACACTTACTTATACTCCTCAAACTAAGTAAGACACATAAAGTGATAATCAAAACCAATTTACAAACAAATAAAACAAGAGAACTTCAGTATTGAGATAAGCAATGTCTGATAGTGATAGCTTCCGTTCATCATCCCCTACTACACGGGTCCATGAAAGAGATACCAACACTGATGATAGATTAGATGACCATAGACATCAACCTACTGCTTTACCATATCCTCCAGGGTCTGTTGAGTCAGAACCGCCAGGTATGTTGGAGTCTAATCGGCCTCAAGCGTTCCCTTCTGGGCAATCATATGACACTAGGAATACCACTAGTAATACTAGTCGGATTCCAAGAAGGGGTTCAAGATCACAATCATTTTCAGAACATGGTGGATTAAATCCTAAGGATGCCAGACATTTGAATGTTACTGGAGGCAGTGGAGGAGGGATTCTTCGGAATTCTTCTACCACGACTAAAAAGAAGAAACCAAGAAGTAATTCCAATAATAATGATAATTTAGAAGCTGATCTTGCTTCACCAATGATGAAAGTGAAAACTAATGATACTCATCAATCTAGAAGACCTTCTCGTTCATCTATTGATAGTGATGCTGATTCTCATGGATCCAGAACATCCCAAGAAACTGAAGAAGATGTTTGTTTCCCTATGCTTAGAGAACATGTTAGAGTCAATGGTATTGATTTTGATGAGATTGATGAGTTTATAAACGAAGAACGTGATAACGAACGTGCCTTGAGAGAACAACAACAACTTATTGCAGAAAGAATTGTCAATGATTCTGCTCCTGGGACCAATACAAAACAACATTCTATGTCTTCTTCTCAATCAAGACATTATAGTGCTGCTTCATTAAAGTACACCCCTAAACATATTTTGAAAAGAACTACTACGGCTTTAGGTAATTTTAAAGATAAAGAAAAGAGTGGTGATGATATTAAAGATACTAATGATGAAAAGGATAAAAACAACCATCCATCCGAATCATCAACCATGGAAGATGCTGATGATATAAAACCAACACCTTTAACCCAAACTGATGATGCTTCTTCTGATTCCGTCAAATTCGGAGGAGCTAGACTTAATGAAGGTAACAATACTCCATTACCCGAAAGATTTTCATTTTTCAGTTCTCATTTGGAAGAAACTATCCATGCTCCTGATATTCCTTCATTAGTTGAACCTAATGAATCTATTAAAGATACTTTCAATAATGGTGAAGGAACCTGGTGGTTAGATTGTAGTTGTCCCACAGATGCAGAAATGAAAGTTATTTCTAAAGCTTTTGGTCTTCATCCTTTAACATCTGAAGATATTAGAATGCAAGAAACTCGTGAGAAGGTTGAATTATTCAAAAATTATTACTTTGTTTGTTTCCATACATTTGAACCTGATAAAGAATCCGTGGATTATCTAGAACCTATTAATGTCTATATTGTGGTATTCAGAGAAGGAATTTTAAGTTTCCATTTTTCTCCAATTAATCATCCTCCAAATGTAAGAAGAAGAGTTAGACAATTAAGAGATTATGTTGATGTAAGTGCTGATTGGCTCTGTTATGCTATTATTGATGATATTACTGATGCTTTTATTCCCGTGATTACTGCCATAGAATATGAAGCTGATGCCATAGAAGATTCTGTTTTTGTAACTCGAGAAATCGATTTTGGAAGCATGTTGCATAGAATTGGTGAATCTAGAAGGAAAGTTATGACCCTTATGAGATTGTTATCGGGCAAAGCCGATGTCATTAAAATGTTTGCCAAGAGATGTCAGGATGAAGTTATAGGAGGATCTCACGCTTTACATGGATTATACCACCCTGATAGTGGTACTGGTGCTCCTCAAGCTAATGCAGGAAGTCATTATCCATTAGGTTATAATCAATTTGGTAGTGGTATTTCATTTGGCCCCAACAATAGCAATACAAATAATAATAGGAGTGGTGGTTTACATACTCCAGGAAGTAATCACAATCAATACAATATGCCTCCTGGATCAATTGCTCAACCAAGAGCTGATATTGCTTTATATTTGGGTGATATTCAAGATCACGTTGTTACAATGTTTCAAAATTTATTGGCCTATGAAAAGATTTTTAGTAGGTCTCATTCTAATTACTTAGCCCAATTACAGGTTGAATCTGTAAATGCTAATAATAAGACTACAGAATTATTATCCACAGTAACATTAATTGGTACTATTTTGGTTCCTCTTAATTTGGTAACTGGGTTATTCGGTATGAATGTTACTGTACCTGGTGAAGCCACTGGCTCTTTAGGTTGGTTCTTTGGTATCTTAGGTATAATGGTATTTATTGCCATTCTGTTTTTCTTAATAGCCAAGATTTGGTTAGATAAACTTACTGCTAAGGCCAGTGAAACTGACCCTGATTCTTCAAGATCAATAAGAAGTTTTGGTCTAAGAAGAACAAGATCTAAAACTCCAGCTAAATCAATTGTTAGCTTCCCCAATTACGATTAAAACTTTTTATTATTTTATTTTTATTTTATCATTTTCTTTCTTTTCTTTTTTTTATGTTCATGACTGTAAATTATTTATATATAAGGAAACTATATAGAAATTACTTAATAATATCAATCTTAAAATTAATTAAGCCTTACTTTTATGTTTTTTCTTTTTATGTTTTTCTTCAATAGGAATCCAAATTAAATTATCATCATCTCCTTCTCCCTCTTTAGGTTTATACCCTCTGAAAACTTCTCTTCTCCATTCTTCAATTGGTCTCTTTTTCTTGTATTTACGTCTATCTTTGACTCTTTGTTCTTTTGGTCTATATGGAGCATATCTTTTAATACCCAAGTAGCTATTCAATTGTTTATCATCAGCCAAAAAGATGTCTCGGGTGGTTAAATTGAAACTTTCTGGTGAAACTTCCCGATATTTAAATTTCATATCATCATCAGTTGAACGTCCTCTATTTTCTTCTTCTTCAACCTCTTCAATAATCTTTGCTTTGTTAGCTTCAACAAGAGCTTTTGCTTGTTCTTTTAATGATTCTTTCAGCCTTTTAGCTTCCTTTTTTTCCTTAAGTTTATCTTTCTTTGATTTTTTTTGTTGTGGCTCTTCAGATTGTTCAGCTTGTTCAACGTCATCATCTTGTTCAGATTGCTCAACGTCATCATCTTGTTCAACTTTTTCTTCATTGTTATCTGATTCTATATCAGCATTATCCCAAGTTGGTTTCTGGTCATCTTCACCGTAATACTGTTCGTTAAATATCTCAGCCATTTTACTATCCCAATCAGTGTCATCGAAATCTTCATTCAAAAGAGAATCACCAAAAACTTTTTGAATCACCAGATCATCAATGTCTCCCCCAATGGCCTCTTTAATTTGAGCTAGACGATCCATAGCTTTATTCAACTTAGAAGTTTCCTTCTTTTTGATGATTTCTTCCTTTTGTTGTTTCTCTTTTTGTTTCTCTTCACTCTTCATTTCTCTCTTTCTTTTACGAGCATTGGTTTTATCTCTTCTTAAAGTAGCTTGATTACGAGCATAAGATATAATTTCAGCTGAATTTGGATCTTCATAACGGAAATTGTATGCATTTTCGAAATCATCAACTGCATTATCAAAATCTTCATCATCATCTCCGTGTTTATCTAAATTAATAACCTTATCACCTTCAGTAGGTATCCAAGCTCTTTGACCTATAAATGAATTCAAAAACTCTTCCTGATTACTATTAGGATCTGGTAAGCTGATATGGGCTTCATTAACATCTTTATGACTACTATCTTTTTTCTTTAAGAAATCATCTTCTTCTTCATTTTCTTGTTCATCACCACTAAATGCATTATTAATATCAGATAAAAGTTGATTTCTTTCATCCCGTTGTTCAACTGTATAGGGTTTTTCACCGTCAACTGTATTGTATGTTTCACTATCTTCATCATCATTTTTATAATTCCCAGACAATAAATTCATTCTATGATAATCTTTCAAATACATTGGTTTTTCTTTACGAATTTGATCAGGAATATCATCATCTTCAGGGTTATCAAAAAACTTTAAATCTTTATCCAAAAGCTTATTTGGATTGGAACGTAAAATATCAAGAATATTATTAATCCCAGTATCAACTTTTTCTGTAGCTAAGTCTCCATATTCATCTTCCTCTTCTGAACTTGAAGACTCATCGCTTTCATCATCAAGATCATGTTCCTTTATAGAATTGTTATTTTTCTTTTGTTTTTGTTCTTGTTGTTGACTTTGACTTTCTTCTTCTACAACATCTTTCACTTCATTTGTACCATCAGCTACAGCTGCGGCTTCCTTCGCTTTCTTAGCGGCCGATTTCTTTCTTGCCATTTTATATTTGATTAAATCCAATTTTTTGCGATGAGCTTCTGTAATGATAGTGAATGCGAAGGAAGAAAAATTCCTGTGAATCGTTTATTATTCTAGAAAAAAAAAAAAAGAGAACTATAATTTACCAGGAACCGGCTCATGACCCAAGAAAGTAGCAACAGCTTCTTTAGTTTCGTACCACCATCTATAAGCCATTTCACACCGGTTTAGGTCCAAATTTTCACTCAAGACTTTCCAAAGTACTGAGATTAAATACTGTCTTTCAGACGCATTACTACAATCTACAAGATGGTATAATCTTTCTAACCATGGAACAAATGCAGAAAGCGGTAAGTACGGGATTAAGTTCATAAATGCAACTAAGATTGCTTCTCTTGAAGTCTCAGGATTTAATCTCTTTTGGAAATTATACTCTGATTTTGGTGGTGATGGACCCAAGTCATCTGGTAATATATCAAGTTTAACGGCATTTTTAGGTTTCTTCATTTTATTTTCATCGATAATATTAACAGTGTTGGGATTCAGATCTTTAGAATTCAAAGTTCTCATTGTAGATTCAGCATTGATTTCCGTAATAGGTTGAGCTGATGTAAAAGTGTTTATAGATGGATTTACTTTAGTAGGAATACCACTTGGTGTATTTGAACATCTTAAATACATGAACTCTAAGAATTCTATTGCAGAATTGGAACCCTTTTCAGATATGACTGGATTTGATAATATTTGTTTTCCCAATGTTTCTATGGCAATACTTAATTGATTGGAAGATATTATATTAGGAAATTGATTAATTATTAATTCGACATATTTCATTGATTGTAAAAGATTATCATTAGCTTTTTGATTCGAAAAGCATAAAAGAAGTACTGAATGACTGGCTTCAATGACATCATGAGCTTGCAATTTAGGATCATTAACCATATCGAAGCAAAGATTAAATATATTATTCTTGACAAATTCATCATTATGATTATTCAGTTGTAAATAATTTTCCCAAAGTCCAAGAACGTATAACACTTTATCACGAGATATAAGGTCATTGTTTAACACATCATGATACAAGTTAATATTGAAATTGCCAATTAAAAATGAAGTCAATATTTCCAAATCTCTGGACAGTTTTAGTGAACCCAAAACTAATTCTATACTAAGATAGTATACAAAATTATAACTATCAAAACCACCTTGTCCAATTGAAAGCAAAATATGATTTAGATAATAAAATGACTCTATAATTTTCAATGAAATACCTCTATAATCATTTTCAAGTTGAGGTAAATAATTTACTTTGAAAGGGTTGATAAAGAAACTAAAGTTTGGTGCTCTAGTACTCTGAATAAACCTAGTTAAAATTCCTTGGAATACAATACATTCAGCAAAGAATATATTTTTCATAAAGTACCAAAATTGTTGATGTATTATTGATTGATCATTAGGGCTATTGGGATGATTAAATATCGATGATTGGGTGGATTGTGATAATGATTTATTGAATGCTTGGATTTTAACAATATTACTCATTATAAGTTCAGAATTTCTTTGATTATTAGACAACTGTTTTAAATAACTTTCTAAAAGAAATGAAAGTCTATTCAAATGTTTAATTACTGGTTTCAGAGAAATTTCATCCTGAATTATTTGATTTATGTTATCATCATCAGGATTCATAAAATAAAATTTTTCATACACCTGGGAAGAATAAGAACTATTAGAAAACATTAAATGGATTAAACGCAGAATCATAAATGAATCGGATATTTGTGGAACATAATGTTTAATATTTTTTTCCCTATCAAAATAGGTAGATAAACTCAAAAGCGTTAAATTGATTATATTATCATTGTTGACTGGATGAAGAGCAAACCCCAAACATTTACGGTATAAATCACTGACTTTTCTATCCCAATCTTTAAAGAACCAGTTATATTCAATTACATTGACTTTGGAATACAAAGTATCTCTCAATCCATTAGATAAATGGATACCAGAGAGAATTGGTATAGCTTTCCAGCAATTGTTGGTTATATCAAACAAGACAAAGTTATGCAATTCTTGGTAAATGATGTTATACCAAACCTTTATTGATAATGTTGGCTGGGAAATAGTTAATTTTTTATCAGTGATGGCTTTAAAAGCTTCAATTATTAAATAATTCTGTTCAAACGTTACATTACTATTATTACCAAAACAAACAGGATTATTCAAAAAACTGGCCATCAAAAGTCTCAAGTTATGTTCTACTTTGACATACGGTAAGTAATGATAGATATATCCTACTACTTTATTAACCGTAGTATTCTCCACAGGGTTTCGAAGTTCATGAATAAGGTAATCTAATTCCTGAGGAACATTTTCTAGCTGAGAAGCAAACATTCCACTATTACTATTAGCTAATGCCCTACCTTCTGGACCGAGTCGTAAGTATGAATTAGACATGTGTTGTAGACTAATTCTATGTAAATGTTAAAAGAAGATGAACAGCTCTAACCGCGGAGAGGAATACTTTAAACCACGCGATAGCTCCTGTGAAAATTTGTTAGATCTAGAGATACTACTCCGAAACGACAATAGAACCGGTGGTAAAATTATCATACCTATATACATAAGTTGATATGTTAATAAGGCGATCCACACCTTTGAAACTATTGCATAAAAGTGGTGGTATTGCTAGTTTGCTGAAAGGAATCTGGTTGGTAACAGTACCGAAACAAACACTAATAGCTCTGCGATGGTTTAACGGTTCTTCCAGATATCTTGATGCTTCCTATAGTAACTGGTTTCTTGAAGTGACCAAAGATGTTCCAACAAAGCTACTACGACAAATAACGAAGACCAAGGATTCTCAGGCACTGGTCGATGTTCCACAGGTGAACCCTAATCCAGTAGAACGAGGATTTAACTATTTGTCTGATTATGAAGTTGAACATATACTTAGTTTACAGAAATTGGGGCAACTTGATGAAATACAGAAGTGCTTAGAGAACCATAAATCCAATAAGCATATTCTTCCTATAGAGACATTATTAACCATACTTCAAGATCCAATACTAGCAAACCCCAATAAGGAAATCTTAATAGAACAATCATTTCTGGAAAATTTGAATTATTTAATAGACCCATATTATAAAACTTTATCCCACAGAGTACCTATTTACTTTAAAATATGTAAATTGTACGAATCAATTTATATTAATGACAATAAAGTCTTTCAAGAATTATTTATTAGATTCTGTTATCATTTAAATGAATTTGATACTTTAAAATTCCTTTGTCAATCATACTTAAACCATGATAATTATGATTCCTCCACTATATCATATATTTTATGTGGGTATACTTCCAACTATGACATAGAAGAAGCAAGACTTTTATTTAATTCCATTACTAATAAAGTTCAAGACTTAAATATTCAGGTTTTAGAGACTTTATTGCAACAGTATGTGGTCAAAGGGGCTCTATTTTACAGTATACTCCAATCACTTGAAGTGTGGATATTATCGAGAAACCATTTACCTAGTGCAAAGGCCATGGCTACTGTACTCTCACAAGCTCATAGATATGGAACCATGGATGAAATTCATGAAGTAAATGGTTTAATCCATAGATATAACTTAACCTATCACTATTTAATTCGAGAAGTTAAGTTAAAGTTTAATATCACCAATAGATCTAGAACCTCTTTTAAAAAAGAAGTATTACGAGATGATATTGAAGAGGTAAATGATATTGCCAAATATTTGTATGATTTGAATGATAAAAAGAAATTAAAGGAATTCTACTATCGCATGCTTAGTTTTTTTTCGAGATATACTGATATTAGATATGTTGAATTCATTATTCATAAGATGAAATCCGATAAATTAGAATTTTGTGATACCTTTTATAAGGAATTAAGCAAAAACTATGTTATTCATGAAAAGTTCATCCCTTTAGTCCAATATTTACAATCGATTAAAGAAACAGTTAAATTTTCACCTGTATATATTATTGATTTATTCGAATGTTTTATAAAGACGTATCCTCACTATGGAATTGAATTTTCCCAGGCTATGACTCAATGGATTAAAGATAATAATGATATGGATAATGATTATAAACAATATTGTTTATCGAAATTAAAAATCACTGTTACTGGTAAACAATTCCACCCTGTGATATTATGGAAAAGAGGATTTGATGATAAGAAATATAATTCAAAACAATGGAATTTACTTGATCCTCATAAGAAGAGTCATTCAAAATACATTAAACAACAAGTAAAATTTAGAGTCGACAAAGGATTCAAAGATTTGATCAAAAGAGGTATTCGTCCTGATTATTATATAATTGAGGAAACATTCAGAAGACTGAATTTGTATTATAAAACCAAGCTTTTAGAGTTAGCTCAGATTATAAGAATGGATTTGAAAAATCAAAATCGTTTAAGTACAATTAATTTGGAATTTGCAACAAAATCTGAACTAATAAAGTATTTCAAATATAAATTGGATAGTCTTAATTCCAATAATAAAATTGTGTTTTCCAGAATTTTATTGAATAAAAATTTGGATAATGAAGCATTACAAGTGTTGAATACTGTCAATTTGAATGAATTACCCGATAGGTCATACCTTATGGTTTTAAATTTGACATTGAGATCATTAGTAAAATTGAATAAGTTTGATGAAATTATCAATACTTTAAATGACTTTTCAATATCAGAAATTACTTTAACCCCCTTTATCCATCAACAATGTCTATTCATTGAGAAAGAACTCTGTAAAAAACTAAATACTACCACAGCTAATACCAAACAAAATGACATTGAAAAGTGTTTGAATAAAACTCGTTCATTCATTGGAGATATTAGAGTTATTCTAGAAAGAGATAAATTAGAATTAGACTCAATTGTCCCTCAGTGTTTTATGTTCTTGGAAGAATGGCTTAAATCTTGTAAATAATGAATTTTTTTTAACAGCATTTACACTTTTCTTTTGGTGCGAATAAGGTCACTAAATATATATATCTTGAATTAACGATGAGTGTAGAGGAGAATCTACGTTTATGGAGTAATATAGTAAGTAATGAGTTAAAGTAAAGTATTAGATGAATTATTGGATCATTGGATTCATTGGGACTTTATTTTATTATTTTATTATTTTTATTTTTAACATGTACTAACACAGCAAAGGACAAATCACTAAATGATCATCTTCTCGCTAAAATAACTAGTGTAGTAGAATGTTCAGTATGTTCAGAAATCATGAATGTTCCCTTTATGGGTTCTTGTGGACATACATTCTGTTATGAATGTTTAAAATCATGGTTTACCAATAAAGTTAATTGTCCTACTTGTAGACAATCCTTTGAATATCCACCAGTATTAGATGTTCCCCTAAAGGATATTAGCCGAAATATTACTGATCTAATCATAGAAACGTGTAATGATAACACTGAGAAACAAAAGATGATAGAAAGTCGTGAAGAGTCTATTGATGTCTATGATAGAGATTACAGAGCCAAAACATTATTTGACGATGTTTTTGATTTCACTCTCACAGTAATTGATAAATCAGATGGGGTTCCTAGATGTGGTAATTGTCATTGGGAAGCAAATGGAAGTGTTTGTTTACATTGTGGATCAAGGTTTCGTATGGCTAATGGACAAGAAGAATATTTTGATTCGGCTGATGAAGCTTCTGAAGATGAAAATAGTGAAGAAATTAATTTGTATGGCAGAGAAGATGATGTTTATGATAGTGAGGATAGTTTTGTTGATGGACGAGATTTAGATGAGATCCATGGTGATTTGACTAATGATGCCAATGATATACTATCAGATGTGGATAATAATAGTAACAGTAATAGCAATCGAGGATCTTGGCATGGGTTTGATGGTGAAATCATAGATCTACTGGATAGTTACAGTGATGGTGATTTACATAGTGCTATAGATCAATTCAATCAGGCCCCCATAGATTTATCTGATGAGGATCGAATGGAAAGTGTTAATAACGAGCATAATGATGATTATGATGACGATGATAATGATAATGGTTATCGACAAAGAAGAACAATCCAAATAAGTGATGATGAAAGTGATTAAAGTTGCAAATGTATACTATATAGGGTGTTGGCGGTCGTGTCCCGATTGCCAATTTCCACAAATTAATACCAAATATTCTCACCTCATAAAAATTTTCTTTCGCGCCAAAAAATGATGATTTCTATTGGTCGGTGAGAAAAAATCTCAACTTCATTAAAACTATAACATTATCTAATACTTTGTTTACAACAATTAATAATAATGGCCCCTAATCCTCAAAGAATTATTGAATTACAAAAGAGATACCAAAACTCTAACCAAAAGTTATGGTTAAGAGGATCTAAATCCAAGGCTTTAGTTTTCCCATTCTATGCTTTATTCACTGTTACCACTGCTATTCCATTATTCTACGCCGGTAGAGGTGTTTTAGGTATCAAAGATGAATAGATATAAAAGTTAGCATCCTAATTTAATATTTTTTTATACATTAATAACAAGGAATAAACGATTTTTGAATGAGAGACAGTAGAAAGAAGGAAATATGGAGTGTATGGGATTAGACACAGAGGTTTAACACTTTAGGTGAACTCAAAATAATGACTATAATTTGATTTTCATTGGCTAGTGTCGAATTTACAGCTACAACTTAATTTCTCTAGAGTTTACTTCCTCTCCAGCTAATTCCTCTCCAGTCATCACTACTCTACAAATTCTATACTCTTCATGATTATACATTAATTTGTCTATGCAACTATTCTAAATGTTTTAAAGCTAAAATCACTTGATAAATACCATATGCACCAGGATCTGGTGGGAATACAGTCTTATCTTCTAATCCACCAACATAAGTAGCTCTACCTAATTTAGGAGCTAATTTTCTGGTACCTTCAGCAGAATCTTCAGCAACCTTAACGGCTTCCTTAATGTTTAAGGTTTCATTGAAGCTTCTAACAAATGGAATTAATACATCCATAACAGTTCTATGACCTTCTCTAGCTTTGGTGAAATCTTTCAAGGTTTCAATGGCTTCATCTAAACTCTTAGCGAAAACTTTATCGGTAGATTCACCTGATCCCAAGTTGTTAATTGTGTGGTTCAATAAAGATTTGACAAAGATATATAAAATAGCACCTAAAGTACCACCCATATCATTTGATAAGATTGATAAAATCTTAGTCAATACAGTTATTACTGAACCTTCTTTAGCAAATCCATCTTTAAGAGCAGCTAAAGTAGCATTAGCACCAATTTCCAACATTTTACCACAGTCACCATCACCCATCTTGGTATCCCATTCAGTGATTTTTGGTTCCCATTCGAGTAAATTCTTAGCACCGGTTTCTAACACTTTACTTAAGATGTCAGGGTTAACTTTAAGATCTTTAGATGTTTCAGTATCAAGTTCTTCATAATGATCAAATTTTTCAATCATTCTTGATTTATAGTTGGCTAAATCAGAAGAATCTTTATAACTTGGCCAGTTAGTAGCAGTAGTTGGAGCATCAAAGATTTCATAAACTTTATCTTTAGAGAATTTACCAACAGTAGATTTAGTGACATTAAATAAAGTAATGGTGAAAATTGGAGCATTCAAAGAAGTAACAAAGTTTCCAGCTAAAGCTCTAGTAGGAATGATACCATAATCTTGATCTAATTGTTTAACAGTTTCATAGATTAATGCTCTTTCTTCAATGATTGGTAAACCACCTAAGTTATTGAATAATAAAACAAATTCATCAGAACTATCATATTCTAAATAGTTTCTGGATTCATCTTTCTTGTCTAATAAAAGTTTTAATAATCTTTGGATTAAATCTTCATTAGAAGGAACTTCAGGAATTTTAAGGAAACCTGGTTCATTGTGAATACCTAAACCAATTTCAATTTCATTTGGATCTAATTTACCATAATCAGAATCAGCTGGATGACCAGGAATATGAACATGATCTAAACCGGCATTAACAGAAACAATGTTCTTATTAACTTGTTGACCAAATTCTTCCAATTCATTTAAAGAATAAGAAGTATCTAAGGCAGCAGAACCTAACATCTTGATAACAACACCAACCCCAGCTAAAGTTCTTCTACCAACTAAAGAGTTTGGTGATTTACCAATAGAAACATCATCAGTACATCTAATTAACTTGATTTTATCTTTACCATGTCTAGCAATTAATTCTTGTTGAGCCATACCAAAGTATAAGTTATCACCAGTATAGTTGGTAACAATCAAAATGGTCCCCTTATCACTATGAACCACTTTTTCGGCAGCTTGGATGTTTTTGAAATTAGGTGAAGCAAATACTTCCCCTTGAGCACAAGAGGTTAACATACCATCACCAACTAATCCAGACCAACCTGGTTCATGACCAGATCCACCACCACTAATTAAAGTAGCTTTAGCAGGATCATGCTTGTTGTTATAGATAACCTTTTCATTAACTAATGCTGATAAATGATCATTGGTACAAATGTATCCTTTAACACAATTCTTAACTAAATTGTTAGGATCTTCTGGTAAGAAATGTTTAGTCATCTTTTATTGTTGAAAGAAAAATTTCGTTGATACAGTTTATAAGTGAAGATTAGTGTGGTTTATATATTTTATCCATTACTTTTTTTTTCGGGTGAGATACTCGGCACGATTGCTGTTTTCCGTCATATACTCCTCTCTTGTTGCTTTTTCTCTCGGTCGACTGCGTGTACTACCCTGCACTAATCTCCAGAGACCACATCGCAGTTAAGGGGGTCAGTCACAGCAAATATATTACAACAGGATATATAAATCCCTTTTGCGCCTTTGAGAAAAAACTCAATAAACCAAAAAAAAAAATTATTATTATTATATAAAAGAAAACATAGTTTTATTTCTAAAATAATCAATCATGGGATTAAAAATTGTTATTGGTAGTGATCAAGCTGGTTTTGAATACAAAGACCAAATTATGAAGGATTTAAAGAGCAATTCAGCTGTGGAGTTAGTTGAAGATGTTGGGGTAGCTAGTAACAAAGACACTACTCCATATCCATCAGTTGGTATCAAAGTAGGTGAATTGATCAAAGAAGGTAAATATGACAGAGGTATCTTGATCTGTGGTACTGGATTAGGGGTTGCCATTAGTGCAAACAAAGTTTCTGGTATCAGAGCTGTTACTGCTCATGACAGTTTCTCTGTTGAAAGAAGTATTTTATCCAACAACTGTCAAGTCTTATGTATGGGACAAAGAGTTGTTGGTTTAGAATTAGCCAGAAGATTAGCTAAAGAATGGATCACTTATACTTTTGATGAATCCAGTGCCAGTGCTGAAAAAGTTAAAGTGTTATCTGAATACGAATCTAGTTGTTAGATGTAAATGTGGGGGTGATTACCAATTCTATATATTTCCTCCGCCTCATAGAATATACATTCTTGGTTAGTTGTATTAGTTTTTTTTTTTTTTTCTTTCTTTTTATTTCCCCTCTGTTATGCCTATTGTATAGCCTGTAAAGTATTTATGATGTTAACATTGGATTCTTCTTTGATGGTTGGTTGGTAATAGACGTATGTAGCACATATCGGAAGAGTGTGTAATGTGTAGTGTCCGTCTCAGAAAAAGCTGGAATGATTTATGGAAAAAATCCGGTCCGATGAGATATGCACAAAGACGACACAAAAATGAAGTCTGTTCTAAAGACCGAGAGAGGCTTTAAGTAAAAAGAAACAAAAAAAAAGACAGAAAAAGAAAATATTGTTAGAATAATCCGCCTTTTGTCTACATTGATTGCACCGAAAATAATATTACCGGAGCGACATTTTTTTATTTTGATGTGACCATCGACCAGGAACCCCGTTACTCCCAAACAATTGCTTTTAGCTTCTGTTGATCTAGACCTTTTCTTGTCGATCTTTTGTGGGACTAGGGCTTGGATTCATTTATTACAAGATATATTATAATTCTCTTAGTATTAGAGGGGGATTGGCGTTAATGATAGGATCATCATTCTATGGATCTCTCCTATGATGGAATTCTTAATCTAAGCTTGATGTGTGTAGTTGTCTTTGTAAACCTCTGGAGGGCTTCAGTTTGGCCTCTCCTCTGTTGACATTTAAGGTCAATGTTACTTAATGTCCCCCCGCTAATGATCTAAATTTGGTATCAATGACAATAGTAGATAAGAAAATCATTATTGTGGAGGAAGAGGAGATTAATGAGGAGTTACGAGGAGATTAATGATTAGACCCAATAAAATAAACTACAACAAATAAGTTTACGGTAATAGAGACATATCCACAAATTTTTATAACCTCATTATATTAAAACTATTTATCATGCATCAAAAAACAAAATGCTAAATATATATATCATTAACCACATTAATTTAATAAATCCATATCGTCCATAACAAAGACTTTCATGGTTTGGACTTTTGGATCAAAAACGATTTCTGGAGCTCTAGTAGCCTCTTCTAATGGAACTCTGTGAGTAACAAAGTCATTAATCTTCTTCAATTTACCACTTTTGATTAAGTTCAAAATTGGTGGCCATGAATCGTGGTATCTGTTAACAAATTTAACATCAACTTCACCAAAACTTAATGGCATGAATGGGAATGCATCAATTTCATTAGAAGAAGAAACACCAACAATCACTAATTTACCTTTTCTTCTGACAACATAACCACAAGCATTAATAGATGATGAGATACCAGTACATTCTAAAACAGTTGATGGCATATCATATTCATTGTCACCAAATAATTTTCTAATGTTTTCAGCATTTTCTTTACCGGATAAGTTTGGTTGAATTCTATAAGGAACGATAGATGGAATTAATTTTTTACAGTAGTCTAATCTGTCTTGGTTGATATCAGTGACAACTAATGGGAAAGCACCAGCGATATCAGCTAACATAGCAGTAGCTAAACCAACTGGACCACCACCGGCAACTAAAGCTGGTTTACCTAATGGTAAATTGTCAGCTTGTTCAATACCATGGTAAGCGACAGATACAACTTCAGCTAATGCAGCTTCTTCGTAACTAACTTCATCAGGAACTTTATGAACAAATTTAGAGTCCATGTTTAAGAATCTTTGGATTGAACCATCAGTAACTGGCATACCTAAGAATTCAACATCTTGACATAAGTTATAGTTACCGTTCATACATAAGAAACAAGAACCACAAGGAACTTGAGGTTCAACGGCAACTCTATCACCAACTTTAATAGTCTTGTTAGCGACTTGAGAACCTAATTCGATGATTTGACCTGAGGTTTCGTGTCCGATAACCAAGTCTTCATTAATAACTAAATCACCAATACCACCTTTTTTCCATAAGTGGATATCACTACCACAAATACCAGTACATTTAACATGAATTCTAACTTCATTAGGTTGTAAAGGTTTGATTTCATTTTCACCTAATTTAATGGTGTGGTCTTTTGTGACCATTAAACATGGGTTTGGAATATGATCCCATTGAGTTTTACTTTCTTGAATTGGAGCCATTATTTAATATTATTTAGAAAAGTCAATTAAAATTTATTAACTGCTGATACAAAAAAAAATTCAAATTTCCTGGTATAATCCAATGTATTTATACTTTATCTAAAGCGGAGTAAATATCGGTTACCCACAAATAAACCAAGATTCAAGGCGATCACCAAAAAAAAATTTGCATTAAAATGGTCCCCACCCAATCTCCGAAAACTTAGTGATGGACTAATGCGCGACATTTAAAGACGACATTTTTCAGCCAAATTTCCTATTCGGATATGAGCATTGGTGTCACACATTATGGACAACAATAATTTTTTTTTTTGTCCTCAGTCGTTAAAGTTTGTAGCCGTCGGCAATAAGAACACACTGGAAAAACTTTCTTCAGTAATTTTCGGAACACCGCGAAAGCCCTGTTTTTGACTGGTTTGGACCGGAACGACATCTGGAGTTAAGGGAACTGTAAGGGCTCAAATTAATTTCAACCGTTTTTTTTTTTTAGGACCCTTCGGATTTAGGTACAAAAGTAACTGAAATAATCGGAAAATTTCACAATCCTACCGTTATATGTCGGAGACCAAATTATGACATATTGTATTTCACAAATAAGGCGGGTTCCTGGAATCGATTTATTTCTTTTTCTTATTTGGTCTAGGTGATATTTGTGTCTTTTTTTCGGTGTTTGGTTTTTCCGTCGATTTTGAAATTACATCAATTGGTCTGGAAACCAGCTTATGAGTTATGAGTTATGAGTTATGACTTCATTATTTACTTTTTTCCGCCTTTTTTTTTTGACTATGGTCCGAACTACTATATGAAAAAAAACGTTTTTTTTTTTTTGCTATACTTTTAAGCTCTAAAAGCATCTCATCTCGGATATTAACCATATTTCGGTGTGCGCCGATGATATTTCTTCTCAAAGCTACAAATGAAGCGTTAATAACCCAGACAAACATGTAGTTGTGTTGTAATTTCTAAGCAATTTATTTGCCACAATAGCCACAGATCATTGCCACATGTTGTAGCCACATTCTATTGTCAAAATTCATTGCTACATTTCATTGCTACACTTCATTTCCATTAATTATAAGTCAATTGGTTTTTGGAACTCAATAACAACAATCAAGGAGTTAAGGATTCAATCTCTACATTTGCTCTCCATTATGGTCGTGATTGCTATTGGCATCATCTCTTAAATCAGGAGCTTTTTTTTTTTTTGATACCTACCAGTGCGATTGTCGTGTCTCGCCATTAACAACTCTAAATCAAAACCATAGTGGACAATATTTACTATGATTCAAAATCTACCTGAAAGACAGATCGATCGAATAATTGATCTTCTTCCTCAACAGGAAGTAATAAACTTAGCATTAACAAACTTTAAATTCTATAAATTATGCATGAAAAAATTGTATCGGTCAATAACATTAATTCCTACTAGTACATTGAATCAAAATGATACAAGAAAGACCAATTATCAGGATAGTAACAAAACCATCGTTTATGGACTAAAAAATAACAGTAATAAGGTTATCAATCTCAAATTGATTGAGGTCAGATTACAAGTTTTAAATCAAGCTATACAAATAAACCCAGAATTAAATGATTATATTAATGATATCGACATTTTTGGGGAGTATAATCAAGCCGTTAATAATGAAATCCATAAATTGTTAACGTTAGCGAAAGGAGCAAAGGTATTTATAAAAAATGAAAGGTTAAGAAAGTGGGTTAAAAAATATACTGAGATTAATTCATTGGTTATCGATAATAGTGAAGAATTATCTAGAGATATTAATGAAATCCAATTAAATTGTCAACTTCCCCAACATTTTATCGATTTCAATAGGTTTGAATCGATCTTAATTGATGATTCAAGATATGATGAATTTTTTAGATATTTAAATGAAAAAAACTTAGTCATAGCTCCTAAGGCCATTAATATTAAATGTGATCATAATATTAAATACCTTGATTACATAAATTTCGATAATATTAAGCATTTACAAATCAGTCTTGGATGCAATGAATCAAATTGTGATAAAGAATGCATTGATGATTTTCTTTCTATATTAACTGACATCATAAATTGGTCTCAAATAACCAAGTTAAACATAATTCAAACTAATCCCTATAATCATAGAAATAGTGAAAAGATTGATATTTTAGTGTTAAGATTTCTCCATAAATTAGAGTTCAGGAAACTATCATATTTGTTCTTTAAGTTCAACACTCCAAAAGATGGAATTATTGATGATGGCTATGAAGGGAATTATTTAAGAAAATTGAGTATCTACCATAATTTATTAATTAAATTGATTAACAGTTTTAATACTCCAAAGATAAATTTGGTACTTTATGACTTCTTAGATGTATTGACATGTTATGAACAACCGATGAATACTATGATGTGGAATGGTTGTAAATGTGACTATTGTGATCACCATTTACAATTAATTGATGACTTCATCATGTTTCATAAATATTTCAACAAAAGCGAAAAATACTGGAAGGATTTAAATAATTCAATAATATTGAGATCATTATCAGAAAATTTTAAACAACGATTCTTGGTGAAAGATTATTGGTCTATAAATTCTTTCCCCCTACAATATGTTGATTGGGACCTCCATAGTAATGACTTTTCTCCTATGCCTTTACAATGTTTGAATACTGAAAGCTACAATCAAAGTGAATTTGATGAAGATGATGATGTCTTTTTTGATGCCGTAACATTCAACTGTAAATATGAACCAAACGAGACACAAAAATCAATATTTAATACTTTAAGTAAATGTTTGATTCATTATATGGATGATTTAAACTTTAGAGTTATCAATTTAAATCGTGGTGATGCTGAGAGTATGTTTTTAACTATTGATGACTTAAATGATGGTGATACCAATACAAATATTGTCGATTTATATACCAACGGATTTGTCTTTTGTTTCGACCGAGAATTAAATGGAACCAATTATTTTATAAATTTTTATGACAACTAGACGATTACTCGGTCATAAGTCCGATCACCTTTGACTTGACATCTCCGCCATTTTAGGTCATATAGATCAACTAAAATTGTTGGGTATTCAACCTAAGCCCTACATAAGTCCCTGGATTAGTTGCTGAAATAGTATGTTGCTCTCGTCGGGACACCTTGCTATTAAAGTGCTCATATCGATTAAAAAAAAATAAAATACATACCCACTTAATTCATCGGATTTGTTTTTCCTTTTTTTTTTTTTTTTTTTTTTTATTTGTTTACTCTTTTCGCCGTAAGGTTGATACTTTATCTCAAAGAGCGAACCCCTGTCAGTTAATTGGGTATTTGACTTATTAAACGCCATTTCTCATGTGCTTGGCGCCTATTCCGGGAACAGACTACAAAGATCCCGGTTTCCTGTCAAGGAACCTTAAATTCAAACCAAACAGAAAGCGGGTGTTCAGATTCCGGAACAGGAAACTTAATAGTTATAATAGGAACAATACAACAGTCAGTAAGTAGCTAACGAGACAAGATTTCAATAAAAGCATGAGGTGCATGCCTCCACAAAAACCGT
>JAJMEC010000018.1:78382-161119 GCA_030573955.1 Yamadazyma triangularis
AAAAAAAAAAAAAAAAAAAAAAAACCGTTTAGGAATCAAGCATTACCCAAAAAGTAATCGCCTAAATCATTATATTAGAAAAATGCGCTTCTTGCATACGAATAGAAGCATTGCCAGCCTATTATGATCAAACACTTGAAGAAGTGGCCTTTAACATTCGTGTAATTAAGGCATTTTATTTGTAATTAAGGGGACCAGTCAAAGGGTCAATAAGTTAGACGAGAGGTTTAACAGGGGTTTGGAAACATTTCCAGGGTTGAAGGAATAAAAGAAAGGATAAACATGATAGGGTCACTTTAAGGGTCGTTTTAAATATACTTAATCGTAAGGGCCTAGAACCAAAAGTTAATTAATTATATTATCTTTAAAATAGCTCCGTTGATCATCTGGTAAAAAGTAACAATACTTATCGTTAATTAGAGGCATGTGTTATTATTACATTACAAAGGTAGTTTAGTGGTGATCGATGATTACTACAATAAATTTCAACCGCTGATTATTGTTTGTCTCTTAAATGTATAGGGGCTGGAGACCAACTTGCCGCAATAGGTCAATGAATATCGCTGCATGTGCATAATACCTTACATGAAATAATTAAACGGTTATTTGTTGAAAATGGATCTAGAAATATAATTAGAAATGCTGCTGATACATCTTAAAACGGCAGGGCTATTTATCAACCTCCTTTACAATAAAACGGCGATTTAACCGATGCTGTTCTCGTTAGGGATCTTGGTTCCTGTCTGGGCTCATAATTATGGAAACCCCCGATGGAACATTGTTTCCGCTTTCCTAATTAGGATCAGTAAAGAACGAAAACAATTTCAATAACTTGAACTAATCAGTTTATTTAATTACTTGAGTTTAAACAATAGCAATTTATTGCTTTAACAATTAGATCATTTACCTTCCCCTTTATTTATCTCTAACTGATTATTGTTCATATCGTTAACTGTTAAACAGTAGTTTTGATGCAATAGTTTCTTTTTCCTTCTCCTCTTGGTTGCCCACCTAGACCCAACAACACTGACAATATCCTGGTAGCTGCTACCTGAAAATCAATGATACCTGATCAAATTCAAATAAACTATTACATTACCTAATTCATGAGTGTTTACGTCTAGTTTCAACACGAATCCCAAACGCCGTCTTCAGTGTGAAGGAGGTGTTTTATCTTTTAATTTTATTTTATTTTTTTTTTTTTTTTCTTTTCTTTTTGCTTTATTTTGTTTTCCTGTAAAGTTTATGGGGTTGAACACGGAATTTGCCCAGTAGTTTCCAAAAGTGTTAACCAGTGCAATAAATTTCAGGGATCTACTAAAAAACTTATTTCAAACTGGAATCTTAATTTCATGCAGCATTTTTTTGGTTGCTGCACATTGAATTCTTTGTTTATGCTGGTTCTTATTGGCTTAAATTGATCTTCCTCTTTGTTCTCCTGTATATAGTTGTTTAGATTTGAATAAGAAACTTGGTGGTAAAGTAACGTATGGATTTTCATTAGATTCAAAAGCAGTAGTTACCTGTGGAGGGACACACATTTACTATAACTACATGAAACCATAGATTTTACACCAAAACTTGTTTTTAAATTGAAATATAAAAGTAAAAAAATATGTTACACAACTATATATAAGCTAAACTGAAGATCATTATAAAATTTCATGACTGGGGTAGAAAAAGTTGCAACTTTTTCTAAAAGGTATAAAGTGAATAAAGTGGATTATTGAGAATGATAAATCTTACTTTGGATTGATGGACTTATTTTTAAAATTTAATTTTGATCTCTTTTTTCCATTAGTATGAGTTTTGTAGTGTTGCATGCAATTATCCTGTCTGGCAAATCTAGCATCACAAGTAGGCCATGGACATACATGCTTTCTTTCACCAGTGTGGATTCTGTTATGTCTAGCTAAATGACCGGAAGTAGTAAAAGATCTAGAACATACTTTACAAGTATGTTTTCTCTTCATATCTTTTTCTTGTAAATTAGCACTTGGTGGTGGGGTAGGTAATAAAGTTTTAGGAGAAACACTTTCAAACAATTGTTGATGACCAACTGGTTGATAATAGTATTGTACTGGATATACTGGAGAAGGCTGTCTTGACATATGGAATTCATTTGGTAACGGTATACTAGTTAGCAATTCATTAAATGATGGTAATCTAGTAAAGTTACTCTTGGTATTGTATTGAGGTTGTGGATGATTTATGTTTGTATAAACTGGTCTTGAAAACATGATTTCTTATCTATCAATTATCTTTTTATATGTATATGTATATGTATATGTATATCTATAGATATAATTTAAGAAGTATTTATAAAAATGTGGGAAATTATCTTTGCTTAAGTATAATTTCCAATGTGTGTATCAAGTAAAGGTACCACTTTAAAAAAAAAAAAAAAAATTAAATTACCTAAAGGGGTCCCATATGCACCCTGCACATCCACCTAAACCGGTTAGGATATGTGGTTCCTATTTTGTAAATGGCTCGACTAAAGGTTTTTTGCCTTGGGACTACCTAAGCGAAATTCCCCCTTTTTCTTGAAACAAAACCCCTACGGCACAACAGGTGCCACAGGTGTGTTTTTATTTTGACTAATGAGAAGTTGCATTAAAAAAATGCCACCCAGGTTAAGTACCAAGTCCAAACATCAAATGCCTTATGCTCTTATCAATTGTTTGTATTTGTTGGTTGGAAATGGTCATAATTTTTTGATTAACAGATACTGAATTGAATAAAAAGCTTAAGATGTAGATTGTGTAAAAAATTCCGAGAACAAAGGCTATTTAACGAGAGTTATAGGTTGCATGAAATTTTAAATCTAATGATACAATAATTGAGGCCAATGAGAAACATAATTTTACATTGGATTACAGAAACCTTAAACTTAGTTTTTGTTTCCTAGTGGGTATAGTTTTGTCGCCAAAGTATGGTTTACGTTTGATAAACTTTTGACTTTTTTTAATTTCTTTGTAGTGCTTCTTATAATATTTCAATTTATGCAAAATATAAAGTTTGAAACCTTAATAGGTGTTCTCATTCATGGCTTTGAACAAAAATTGACTTTAAAAAACAGGAAAGAAAAACAATACTACAAGTATTTTGTTTTCTTTCTTTCTTTTTTTTTTTTTTTTTTTTTTTTTTTTTTTTTTTTTTTTTTTTTTTTTTTTTTTTTTTTTTTTTTTTTTTTTTTTTTTTTTTTTTTTTTTTTTTTTTTTTTTTTTTTTTTTTTTTTTTTTTTTATTTATGTTTAAGGTTGAAAGTAACTGAAATGGAGTTTCATCTTTAAACTCCCTTATCTCCCTGTATTTTACGGATATTGAACCCTTGGATCTGTAATAGTGCATAAACCAGTAAAACCGTTATATTTTTTCATGTCAACTTAAAATATGCTTTAGGGACTAAAATTAAAAAATAAAATCAATGTACCTATACATATATATATGCTATAATACTTATCTCTTAAAATACTATATTCTCTCAGTGTAATGAACTATTCTTGAATACATTTGAATGACCTGGAAACTATATTCTTCGGTTATATGCGGAAACAAGGGTTCTCATCTGAGATTTTACACAATAGAATTTATTTCAGAAGACTTCTTTGCACAATAAGTGCTTGCTCAAGGGAAATTTGCTTAACCATTATTGGAAACAATAATACCTGTACCCTTTTAAAACTGTCTTAAAATAGTAGAAAGTAAATTAATATCATCACAAGATATAAAACATATTTCACCTGTTGTTCTTACAAAGCCATTATTAGACAATACTTTAGCTGAATAAAAAAGGTCGTTTTTGGATCATAAAGATGCGAAATCACGTGAAATAATTCAACCACTGCTTTTTTCCCCCGAACTTGAAAAATGCAGCCAAATAAATTATAATGTTTAAAAGATACTTGTCTATGGCTAAAAACATCCCATTTGTACCACTTGTAGCCGAAGGGGGGTTTTCCTCTGCAATTGGAAATACACCCTTAATACGTTTGCCTAAAGTTTCCGATAAAGTAGGAAGAAATATTTATGCTAAAGCTGAATTTATGAATCCTGGAGGTTCTATTAAAGACAGAGCTGCTTTATATGTGGTAAAAGATGCCGAGAACAAAGGTTTAATAAAACCCGGTGGGACTGTAATTGAAGGTACTGCTGGTAATACTGGGATTGGTTTAGCCCATGTTTGTAGATCAAGAGGTTACAAATGTGTAATTTATATGCCTAATACTCAAGCTCAATCTAAAATTGATACCTTAAAATTATTAGGAGCTGAAGTTCATCCTGTACCGGCTGTACCTTTTGATAATCCTGATAATTATAATCATCAAGCCAAAAGACATGCCGATTCTTTAAATAATGCTGTTTGGACTAATCAATTTGATAATGTAGCTAATAGACAAGCCCATATTGAAACTACTGGTCCTGAGATTTGGGCTCAATTAGATGGTGAAGTTCATGGATTTACTTGTTCCACTGGTACTGGTGGTACATTTGCCGGTGTCACTAGATATTTAAAGGAAATTGCTTCTGATAAAAATCAAGTTAAATGTATCTTAGCTGATCCTCCAGGTTCTGTATTACATTCATACATTCAATCTAATGGTCAAGAAATTGTCAGAGGTGGTTCTTCATTTACTGAAGGTATTGGTCAAGGTAGAGTTACTGAGAACTTAAAACCTGATATTGATTTAGTCGATGGTTCTCTAAAAATCCCTGATGAAGACTCTATTACTATGTTATATCAATTACTAGATGAAGAAGGTATTTACGTTGGTGGAACTTCAGCTTTAAATGTGGTTGCTGCAATTAAAGTAGCCGAATCTTTACCTCCAGGTTCTAATGTCGTTACTGTTTTGGCTGACTCTTGTCACAAATATAGTGACAGAATGTTCTCCAAATCTTGGTTAGAATCAAAGGGCTTATATAATGCTATTCCTGAAAATTTAAAGAAATACGTTTCTTTGCCATAAGTTAATATATATTGCGATATGTCTTCACTCTATACTTGCAACTCTATACTTCGTCACTGTGAAAAATCGTGCGAAGGTCAAATGTATTTGGTGGTAAAAAATTTTTTTTTTTTGTATGATTTTTGATCACATTTGCATTTGTTAAAATTTGTGTTGATAATAACCCAAAAAAAAACTCCATCCAACAATCCATTTTATAATACTTAGACACTCAGAGTTGAAATCCCTTCATTTAATATTGACACTTTCACAACAAAGTAGTGAGAGAGTAAACTTGTGAATAAAACTGGGTGTAAAAAAATAAAAATTTCAAAACCTATATAACCTATAGATTGCAACAAGATCAAGATCGTGAAATAAGACTTTCCATTCTTTCATTAGCATACTTATATATTTGAATGGAACATCAAATCAATCAAGCGGTGGAAATTGCTTTGAGTGGGACTAGTGATCCTAGCTTAAAGAATCAAGCCATTGATTTTATCAATCAAATAAAATCGACACAAGAAGGATATCAATCATGTTTAAACATTTTGCTTAGTAATAGTTCAATAAATGAACAATTTAAATTCTTTATATTTCAAGTCATAGAAGAGAATTTATCTAAACTTAATCAAGAAGACATTTTAGATTTAAATAGAAAATTATTCAAATATGTTGAATCATTAATTTCATCATCAATTAATGAATCCAATTTTTTAAAGAACAAATTTACTGAAATATTATCCAAGATATTCTGTTTGACTTATTTAAACATTTATCCTGATTTCCTTAAAGATTATCTCCAATTAATTGAATCAAATAATAATATGGCTATTGATTATTATTTACGGCTATTAATCTCTATTCATCAAGAAATTGGGGACAAATTAATTTTAAGATCAAAGGAAGAACAAGAAAGAAATACTCTTTTAAAAGATCAAATAAGAGTTAATGATATGAATCCTTTAGTATTAAGCTGGAATAATATTTTAAGAAATTCTATTGAAATTTCTGATGATTTGTCAAATATATCTGATTTTGATAAATCTCTTATTAATAATTCTTTGGAAAACTGTTTAATTGTTATTGGTCAATATGTTAATTGGATGGATATTAATTTATTTGTTAATAATGATTTCTTTAATATGATATTCCAAGTTTTAATTAAAAATTTCCAACAAAAAAATCAATGTTGTTTAACAATAATTGAAATATTGAGTAAAAAAATGAAACCAGAGAATAAACTTCAATTAATAAGTTTACTCAATATAACATCAATTTTAAACGATTTAAACTTTGCCGATGCTGATTTAGAATTCCTAGAAACTTTAGCCAAATTAACTAATCAAATTGGTTATGAATTATGTATTGTTATCGAAAATTCCATTTCGAATGAAAATTTAATCAATGAATGTTTGAATCAATTTCTTTATTTATGGCCATTTATCTTTAACTTTTTGATAAATGAATATGATGAAATCAGTGTACAAGTTTTCCCCTTCATTCAATATTACCTTATCTTATCTAAAAAGTTAGAACAATTAAGTGCCAATTATGAATTATTTGAGAATTTATTAAATAAAATAATCTTGAAAATGAAGTTTGATAGTGAAGATGATGGAGAAGATATGGATTCTGTTGATGAATTCAATGAATTTAGATCAAGATTGAAAACTTTCCAAGATTCTATTGCTATTTTTAAACCAGATTTATATTTAAATGTTTTACCAATGATCATTAATCAATCAGTTTTTGAAAATGTTGAAAATGATTGGAGAAATTTGGAATTAGGGCTTTATGAATTATCTAATTTTTGTGATTCCATTAAAAACAATTTAATTAATTTGCCCAAAAATCAAATTACCACTTCAAAACCATTTGAAATTTTCACAAATTTTCTTATTAAATTAATTAATTCTGATATTATTTTGAATGTTAATCATAATATTATTCAAATTAATTTCTTTGAATTAGTGATTAAAAATTTTTCATCTTTAAATAATGAAATTAAAGGTGATACTTCATTAATTTTGAAAATCTTACAACTTTTCACAAGTGAAATTGGACTTTTTAATGAAAATGAAAAGGTTAGAGTAAGAACTTGGTATTTGTTTTTTAGATACATCAAATTAGTGAAACCGGTTTTAAATGAACCATCATTTATTGAAGATTTATTGACTAAATTACAACCATTATTGATTATTAAAGCCCAATTACCTACAAAAGACGATGATCTGGATATAGTGGAATTAGGTAATTTTAATAACCAATTATATTTATTTGAATCGGTGGGATTATTAGTTTCACTTTTTGATATAAATGAAATCTTAAAATTAAGATTAATTGATATAATATTACAACCTTTATTTAATGATTTAGAGGGTTGTATAAAATCGGGTAATACTGATCAATTAATTGTTTTACAAATTCATCATGTACTCATGGCCATAGGAACTTTTGCTAGAGGTTATGATCATGAAACCAATCATAAATATTCTCCAGAAGTTGTGAGTAAATTTTCTGATGCTTCACAAGTTGTTATAATTACTTTAGAAAATTTTTCCAAGTTTGAAACAGTTAGAGATGCATCTAGATTTTCCTTTGCAAGATTC
The DNA here is from genome assembly GCA_030573955.1 of Yamadazyma triangularis. Classification (NCBI taxonomy): domain Eukaryota; kingdom Fungi; phylum Ascomycota; class Pichiomycetes; order Serinales; family Debaryomycetaceae; genus Yamadazyma; species Yamadazyma triangularis. The sequence goes on from JAJMEC010000018.1 coordinate 85,949, forward strand.
ATTCCAATATTGAATGAAAATGCCAGTGAACATTTAAGCAAATTAATTTCACTCGTTTTGGCATCAGCTAACTTGAAATCAATAGAATTAGTTGATTTCATTAGCTTCATTAACCAAATAATTCATGTATATCAAAATAATGGTAATATTTACCAATTATTGAATGATTTATTTACACCTTTAATTAAAAAAATATTCGAAATGTTAGAAGTTAAAGTCGATGATGATAGCTTTATTCCTGATATCATTAGAGATAAAAATTCCTTAAAAAAATCATTCTTAAATTTATTAACTACATTATTTATTAATCATCAAACAAGCTTATTGATTACTGAAACCAACAAACAAGTATTTCCTGAAATAATTTCTAAAGTCTTTGAATTTGGATATGATTTATCAGAGACATCAATATCAAAATTAGCTATTGGTCAATTGACCAATTTAATTAATGTATTCAATAATGGTAGAATTATTGATCCTATGGATAAATTTTGTGAGAACTTATTAGTCATTGAAGGTATCGATGAATATCTCATTAACAATTCAACTTCATTATGTTTTGAATTACCATTTAAAACCACTGATTTTGACTTAAAAGATGCTCAATATAGATTGATTTGTCAAGAAATTGCTTTATTGTTAAAGACATTACAATTGAAGAAGAATGAAGAATTTTTAACTTATTTGTCACAATATTTAACCGAGACTGGATTGTCTAATGACTTAAAGAATGATTTCGGAACTAATTTACTTGAATTGGACCAAAAAGCTTTTAAGAAATATTTTATTGCATTTGTTACTGAATTAAAAGGTCAATGAAACCAGGAAAACAACTAATACTGAAAAATATTTATAAAAAAAAAAACAAAAAAAAAAGGAGAAAAAAAAAGGAAAAAAGTAAAAGAGAATATGGAACCCTATATATTTCTGAAATGTATTCTCTACAGATAAAACCTGCATCCACACGTTTTGTATGTGGTCTATAGTACTTGTATATGCCATTTAATTATTTTGTAAATATATAGATTAACAAATACAAAGTCTACTATTTTATACACAGGACTGAAAAATTTAAATTTTTTTTTTTTCTCTTCTTTTGTAAAGCGCATCGAAAAGTAATTCAATACAAAAGTCATCTCATAATGGCTGAAGTGAAAATGAATAATGTTGTGATACCTCCAAAAGATGAAGAGGAACTTCAGTTGGAAAAATTAGTATTTGGAGATACGGAAAATTTTGAAAACAGCTTAAGAAAAGCTGACCAGTTATTCGATTATTCTAGTGCAGATGAAGAAGAGGAAGAAGAAACATATAGTAGCGCAGAGTCAGATTTAGATGGAGTACAGGATGACGATTTATTTTATATTGATGATGGGAAGGGAACAGAAACCAAAGCTACCGATTCTGCAGAAGAGAGTGATGATATGGAAGTTGATGGAGGTTCAGATGTTTCAAGCTCGTCAGGATCTGATGATGAATCCGATGATGCTTGGAATGATAGTGATGATGAGAAGATTAAAGTTTCATTAGTAGCTTCGGATAGATTAAAGAAATTAAGAAAGCGGGAAGCTGACTCTTATGCTAGTGGAAAATCATATATTCATAGATTGAGATCACAATTTGAAAAGATATATCCCAGACCTTCATGGGTTGATAATATGGAAAATGAATTAGATCAAGATTCCGATGATGAAATGATACAAGATGAAGATGACATCAATTCCACCACTACCAATAATTCTAATGCAATATTAAAAGTGTTATCTTCGAATAACAGATTTACAAGAAGTAAACAATTAAAGTTAATATCACCAAATAAAATTTCCATAGTCAGACTAAAGGATGCAAATCACAGTCAAAGATCCAAGTCAGCAATTCAATCATTATCATTCCATCCTAATTTCCCCTTATTAATGACAGGTGGATTTGATAAAACATTAAGAATTTATCATATCGACGGGAAAGCTAATAATTTAGTTACCAGTTTGCATTTAAAACATTCTCCAATATTTACTTGTACATTTTCACCACTTGAGACTCTGGATAACAAAAATTTTGTTTTTGCTGCTGGTAGAAGACGTTATATGAGTAAATGGGATTTAAATACGGGAGAAGTTGAAAAAATCTCAAGAATGTATGGTCAAGAGAAATTCCAAAAATCTATGGAAAACTTTAAAGTGTCATCAACTGGTAAATATATAGGACTCACTGGTAGTAGTGGATGGTGCAATTTATTGAATGGATTAACTGGTCAATTTATGAGAGGGTTTAAAATTGAAGGAACCATAGTAGATTTTGAATTCAGTCACGATGATTCATTAATTATAATTGTTAATTCAGTTGGGGAAGTTTGGGAATTCGAATTAGAATCAGACCAAGATAATAATAATAATAATAATCAAAACAAAGCATACACCAAAAAAAATCATGTAAATAAAGTGATCAGAAAATGGCAAGATGATAGTGGTATAGGTATAACTAAAGTAAAATTAGGAGGTCCTAAAGATCGTTGGTTAGCCATTGGTACTAATAATGGGCTTGTAACTATTTATGACAGAAATACCTTTGGAACTGAATCTAACCCTAAACCAATTAAAACAGTAGAAAATCTTATCACGTCCATATCTTCCCTTGTATTCAATGATGATGGTCAATTATTATGTATAGCTTCAAGAGCTAAGAGAGATGCTTTGAAGTTAGTTCATTTACCTTCGGGTTCAGTTTATTCTAACTGGCCTACCAGTGGAACCCCATTGGGTAGAGTCACCGCAGTAACTTTTTCTCCCAATAATGAAATGTTGGCCATTGGTAATGAAGCAGGCAAAGTAACTCTTTGGAGATTAAATCATTATTAATAGAGAGTAATATATGTAGATAATGCGCATAAAGAGTAAGAAAAACCAAAAAACCAAAAAGAAAAAAAGTGAGGGAAAAAAAAAAGTTGTAAATATAATTTTTATTTCTTTCAATAATGGCTATTGTGGGCGTCCCGTAAGTAAAGAAAGGGATAAATGTTGATACAAACATATACTAACAAATGATTTAGAAAGGGACATAGTAAGTACCGTGATCCAAAGACCTTTGAAATTACACCAGCATTATATAGAGTTAGATCTCAATACTTTTGGAGAAATTCTATTGGTCTTTTAGTGGTGGGAGCCATTCCATTAGGTGTATATATGTATACTTGGAATATGTTAACAGCTGATGATTTAAGTGATATTCCTGTTCCACCCATTTCAGATGATGAGTTGACCAAGTTAAAGAAAGAACACGAACAAAAGAAGAAATAGAGGATCAAGAGGAGGTTTACTTGTATATAGTTAAATTTTTATATTGCTTGTTTTAAATTCTTTTAAACAGAATAAATGCTTTAAAATGATTCATTACAAAGATTATTATTATGTTATGTTTTCTTTCTCTACTTATTTATGCACTGAGCCAAAACTTGAAATTGACATATCTTGTAAAGGATACCCTCTATGATCAAGATGTTGATTATCATTATTTAGATTATGCGAGACTTGAAGCCTATTATTACCAACACTCAGCTGTTTTGAACTATTTCTGCTTTTATCAAAAATAGATACACCTCTCACGGGATAAGGGGCCGAAGACGATGTAGAAGGTGGTGGCATAAATGAATTAGGACTTCTAACTGGATATGGGATATCTTCCATCTTCACATCAAGACCTCCACTGAAGGATATATTTGAAGGAAGAATTGAATTAGAGTCCGAAATGAATTTGGTATCATCAATACCAGAAGGAGTTTGATCCAGATATTCCGAAGAAGCTTCAGGCTCTGAAATATTTTTCAGAGGTTGATCAAATTGATGGGAGTCTTCAATTTCAGGGTTTTGATTAGAAAACAAAAACAGATCACCAACACTAGGATTCAACTCAGAGACATTGATTTCATGATTTGAAATATTAGACTCTATCTCTGGAATTGGACCAACTGGGTTATTATACGTAACATCGTTATGATCATTTAAACAATAATCAGATCGACTATGAAGCAAAGATGACTTAGATGTCGTTCCTAAAGCTGAATCACCAAAAGGATTGTTATTCAAGCTGGAATACCGATTATTACCATAAGACAATGAAGAAAGGGATTGATTTCTGTTTCCAAAAGAATTATATAAATCATGATTTGGATTAGAATTAGTAAGTGATTTAGAAGGATATTGGGGAAGGTGATGATTCGAATGAAGCAAAGATGTCTTTGACGCAAAAGGATTACTATGATCAGAAATACTATCGATTAAACTCTCCTTGGAGGAATTTCTATTATTGTCATCGAATGGATTGGAAGAATAAGGATTATGCTTTAAAGAGTCCATTTGATACTCTTCATCATTAACAGTATCCGAAGATCTACTCCACAAATCGTATAGCTTTTTGTTATCATTATAATTAAATTTATCAAAAGTGTCAGTATGGGAATTTAATAAAGGATTAGCCTTAATACCATCTACATCTAAAACACCTTGTTTTAATAATAAATTCTTTGGTTTATGATATTTCAATACTAATTTTCTAACATTTTCATTAACCACTTGACAACAGAAACTTTTTAAGGATCTGTAACCTTGCTTCCGAACTTTATAATAAGTCGAAGGTAATAAAATCATGGCAAAAACAAATTTTATAAAGAAAAAACACCAAATACAGAATGACAAACAAATAAATGATAAAATAACTGATAATCTAAAATTGGTAGTGGCAATTTCCCGAATATTCTTAATAATGTCATTAGATGTATCAAAATCAGTAGCATAATATCTTAAAGTTAATATATTAATAACTTGTCTTGGAGTATCAGCAAATAATATTTGTAAAGCCCCGTCTAATTCAGTGTAGGTGAAAAATGCTGCCCATTCTAAAAACCCCTGTTTTTGGATCTTATGGAAAAGACAATGATAATTATAAGATTTAATCGTATATAGAACTCTAGCAATTGAGTTCACAAATACTAATGCAATGTTTTTGGTTTTATAAGTATGAATGGCCCAAAACCAGTGATAACCCAATAAAATAAATTCAAATATAATGCATCCTGTGAATAACCATTTGGCTACAGAATAGGCATAAGGTCTATAATCTTGATCCGACCATCTGTGGAATACTAAGATATTTAAACAGGTATATATATCAATTCCCAACAACGCCCATGCAAGAAACACCAATACCCATTCCCACATATAACCAAATACTGTGCCCCATTTCGTATTATGGAACCTATCCACATCTATTAAATCAAAGGTAGAATGATCTAACTTATACTTATCAATAGATCTGTCAAGGGTCTTTTCGGCGTTGAAGTGGCTACTTTCTTTCATGGTATTTGGATTCGTAGTTTCTCCCCAGGTATGTTACTATGTTATGGATCAGATTATGGAAGGGCTTGACTTATGCTTTTATTAACTGTTCCAAGTCTTATACCTTCAGCATGTAAATGGAGGGCAAGACTTCAATGCTATAGTTAATTCAAGAAGATATTCAATGTTGGGTAGAAAAGTGGTACTTTTTTTTTTTTTTTTTTTTTCTCTGTTCTCTTGTCTACTCTCTTTACTTCATTTCCTCTTTCGTTTCCTCTTTCGAAGGGTAACTCGCAAAACAACGCGCTGATCTAGATTTACCTTATGTCGCTAACGACTAAAATTTGAAACGTCTTTTACACATCTAGAAGGGGCTACAGACGAAAATAGCACACAGCCTAATATAGAGTATTCTACTGAAGATGATCTATAGTTGCTTACAAAGTTGAGAACTAGGTTCAGCTTGAAAGATGTTGGTTTAAGACAGAGAGCCAAGGGGATGGAAAATCGTATAGTGGCACGAGCAAAATTTAACAATAGAAACAATAAAGCACATTTAGTGAAGTACAGAAAAAAAGACTAAGACGAAGAGAAGAAAAGCATTTGTCGCAAAAATGAGGTTTAAAAAATGCGTGTATATATGAAAAAAGGCTATACAGAAGGGATGGGCTCGATGTCTCTATTAGTTAGCAGTTTGAGGATATGAATATTAAGTGAAGATATATTATATATTAATGTATATAATGTATATGAGGAGTCTATTTTTTTTATTTTATGTTTTATTTTTTTTTTTCTTTTTCATACTGCAACTGGTGATGATAACTTCACTATTGTTTCACATCCAATGTTTATACACGAATCCAGTAAAAAAATAATAATAGTGGTCCCTTTTAACCTAATTAGGAAATGTAACTGCAACATTGCTTAAATGGAAAGAAAGGGTAATTTGGTTACAAGGGGAGATTAGGGACTTAGTTAAGGTGTTAAGGGTAACTTTCCGGACATACATTAGTTACGCTAAAAATGTATAATAGAGTATTAATTTATGCAGGCATATATACAGTCTGGTGGATACAGTTTGGTGGGCAAGGTGTGGATATTGATGTTGTGGCGAAGTGATATTGATATTAGATTATAGGAACTTAATTATACTATGGGGTCATTTATTTTCCTTTATGTGTTACCTATTTGAATTTACTTACTTTACATTACCTCGGCTATTGTGTCCCATTTGCCAGAATTGAAAGGAAAAGCATTTAGACATATAAGGGTAATATGCTTCCAGTGCATATTCACCCAAAGTTTAACTTTATTTTTGTTTTATTTTAATCCTACATGCGTGAATAGTTTCACAACCATGCCCGTTTAAACCCTATTTTAAAATGTATACTTATCTCTATACAGACATTCTATTCCCCGTATTTGGCCAATAATTGACTAGCTTCATCTTTTAAATCTTGTTGATCACTATTAGCCAAATCTTTCAAAATATTAATACATGTTGATTTAATGGGAGGTCTATACATAATCAAAAATTGTAATGATAAAAACCCCAACTTGATTCTTACTGGATCAAAACATAAAGATTTGATTCTTAATACCAACTCTTCATCTAAATAAGGCAAATCACTTAATAATCTTATAAAGATTTTTCTATCATTAGCTTCTAAGAACGGAATAAGTGAATCCAATACTTTCCCAGCCCAGATATTATAAATCGGCGTCTTGATAGTTTTAGTTTCCAATTGTTGATTTATTAATTCATTTAAATCAGTCATTTCATCTTTATCATCTTCGTATTTTTCCAATAACTCTTGTTTAATTTGATTTTTAACTTGAGCTTCATTAAATACTCGTTCACTATACCATTCTTCATTTAACCATTCAATTATTAAATCAATACGACTATGAATATTTTCTAAAAAGAAATCAAATATTGCTAATCTAATCATATCACTTAATTCACCTGATTTATCATTATCAACTGAAGGATCTATGGAATCTACTGGCCTCATCCCTCTAGTGGCTAATCTAGTTAATATGACTAACCATGCATTTTTTTTCCAACTACTAATAGCAACTTTAGTTAACTCTTTATTTATACCATTATCTTCTTTATTTTGTAATTCTTCAACATCATCCACATTTTGTTCTGATAATTTAAAGAAATTCTTTATAATTAAATTAACTTGATCCTTTCTATCTTGGAATGATAATTCTTTTGGAGGAGGTAGATTATAAAGATTTGATGGGTTATATTCTATATCTTCATCTACATCATCTCCATCCTTTTCACTCTTTTTAGCTTCTCCTCCATTTACTGTATCCTGTTCAATAGTACCAGAATTAGATATTCCATATTTATATCTTTCAGAAATTATGTCAAGAGCTTTATTCAATCTGCTAGGATCAGCTCTATTTAATGCTGACAATGTCATCGAAATCAAAATGTTTTGTGGTAATGTAGCCAAATCAAAATTATTTAAATCATCATTTACATCAGTTAAACAATATAAATTCTTATAATCCAAGGTCTTAAGTCTTTTAGAAGAATTGACAAACCCATCGAACTTTCTCTTTTTAATATTAACATCATCATCGCTGGGTTCAACAATATTTTTCTTCCTTATTTCATCTCCTCTCTGAGTTAATTGTGCAACTTTTCTATTTAAAGCTTGTTGATGATTATTAGGGACTAATTGATACTTAAAACAATGATTTAAAAAGATTTTTACCACCCTATCGATAAATTTTTTACTTAATTTAAATTGTTCAATGGTTTGATAATTGGATTGATACTTGGAATTGGTATCAAAATTTTCAATTACATTTAAAATTTTAGGAATCATATGACTCTTACGTTTCATTAATAATGTCAATTGACTTAATATGGGATTTATCAATGGAATAATCAATATATCCTTATTGAATACTCCTAATAATTTATCCAAAAGACCAAAAGCTTCTTCTTGAACAAATTGTCTTTTAATTAAAGTATGACTAGGATTAACAAAATTTAAACTGAAATGCTTTACATTAGAATTGGATTTTGTTTGATAATCAATTATTAGGACCATGAATTTAATAAGTTCAATTTTAGAAATTAAATTCCGATAATTATCATGCTCTTCATTATCTGATGGAGATAAGGGATAAGTGGAATTGAATTTGGAAGTTAAATTAGTCTTCAATTCAGATAATTTTCCCCAAATATCATTACATCCATCATTATCACTTACATATCTGAATACCAATTTATAAACTACTATTGATACATCAATAGTATTCTTAAATATAGTCAAATCGTCAACATTACACAATACAATTAAACTATCTAAAGTATCCATAGCCAAATCAGTTCTATCTGCCATATTCATAATGGATTCATCACTCTCAAATGCATCCTTCAAAAACGTAGAACACCATTGTTTAATTGATATTTCTGGATTGTTAACAAAGTTAAGTATTTGTCTCAATACTTGAGGAAACATCTCATGATTGGAAAAGGCCAACTCTCGTGCCTGATCTAGTTGTTTTATTATGTCTGGTGCTGTTAACATAGACATTTTGTAGATGTGATCAATGCCTTTTTTGGACAGTCCCGAATTATGTACAGTGTTGAGTGAAAGAAATGAAGATGTAGACAGTTTTTTCTTTCAGTTGTGAGAGTTTTACCGCGACCAGGGCTGTTACCCGGCAACAAAGCTTAGCAAGAGAAGTTGCAAAATAGGATCAATAAGGAAGATGTTGAAGAGGAAGATGTAACGAAAATGAAAGAAAACCAATGTAAATATTCAATAAATGATAATGAATAGTCCATTCATTTTCTGAAGTGAATAAAAGAAATAAAATTGGAAGTAGAATACCTGCTAGGTAACTTATATTGAATAATAAGAACCACCTTTTAACCACCTTTGACAGAGTTTATAATCAGCTAAAAGTTCCCTTAAAAGAGTTTCTTTTTTTCTTTTCAAATTTCTGTTTCATTCAAGAAATTTCACGCCAAAAATTTCATCCTTTCTACTTCCTTTATCGTTCTAGCTTAACTGCATCAACTTGGAATGAAATGTAATTAGAGTTTATTATGGGCGTTGGCACGACCAAGCTCGATTTCAAAATCAACATTTCAAACAACCTTTTACGAGTTGACAGAGAATTTCACTATTCACGACCAATTGGTGGTTTTATAATGCTGGCATTTAATTCTCCTGCTATTAATGATAATGGAGAATTTATAGATCAGGGTACTGCACCAAAATATTATGGTATATCAGGTGAGAGTCCGTGTTTAAGAGAACTATATTATGGTCAAATTCTTAAAGAAAGATCATTATCTCAAAAAGAATACGTATCATTAAACCCTATTGGGCCACCTGATGTACTACATTGGGGGAAATATTCTGGATCTAAGTCTTATCAGCTTATGGAGGATGACTTTAACCCTTCGGCAAAACAATCAAATGAATCTAAGAATGAAGATGGTTACATAGGATATTATCATTTTGTTAATGGAATCCATCATACTAATGATCTTGGTAGTATAGAAAACTATATTTTTTCCAATTTAGGAATTAAAAATGTTAATGATGAATTTCACTGGAGTCATAACGATTCATCTAATTATTATAATTTTGGAACCAATAAACGTGAAGTTATTGTGACATTTTGCAGTTATAATATTTTCAATAAATCGGAATTTAAAATTAAATATGTCATAACTCCATTATCTAGTTCCAAGAAATCTGCATTAATGATTGATAAATCATTCGCCATCATTCCAAATGATCCTAATGCTAAGACTATTCATTCTGGTAGTTCTTTATCTCCTGATTCCATTTTGACCCCTACATTTTGGAATGAACTTAATGCATCCCTGATTATTCGATTATTTTGTCAATTAGATGATCCTTCCTTACAAATTCCTGGATTAGTTAGTCTAAGTGATTTCATAGATACCAAGGAAGATATTCTTTGTGCCATATCATTATTAGTAAGGTTTTTACATCGAGGGTATCTTACTGATCTTGATTCTAGATATGGTGCTGTTACTAGTTGTACTAATAATAATGGTCCTACTTTGAAAACTAATGTATATAGTAACCGACTTGTTGATTGTTTGGTTAGATTATGTGATTTGGATATTAGTGGATCTTTTACAACATTTGCTATAAATGAAATCAAAAGAAGATTTAATAATTCTTCAGATGATTGGAATTATGTAATTCTTAGACTTTTAAAATCACCATTTGGTGAAAATAAAGTCAATGATTTCATTCAAATCATTCATAATCATCTTAAAAATAATAGTTTATTTACTACTCAACTGGGGTTAATTCTTATTGAACAAGTGAAATTCTTAATTTCTCAAAACAATTATGAAAATGCTTTAAAAGTAGCTCAAAAAGCAGTTCAAGTTCTTCCTTTAGATTTTGATGCTTGGTTTTATTTTGCATTATGTCATGTATTAAAGGGAAACTATCCATCGGCTTTGTTGGCTATTAATTCTATGCCTATTACTACCAATCAATTGATTCCTACTATTGATACTGTTTCCGGATTGAATGACAATTATAGTAATATATTTATGGATCATATTACCAATAATATGGATCTTATAAATGAAAAAACATTTTTTAGATACTTTCCTGAACCTGTTTCTTATATAAATCACACTTTAGGTATCACAAATGATGCTGAAGTGAAAACTGAAAAGAAACTGAAATCAGCCGAAGGAAGAATAAATCGTTTATGGAATGAGATATTTGTTTTCAATCCAAATTGCAGACATCCTATTTCAGGTAATTTTTTTTATCAATCACCTTTGGCCTGTAAATCGGCTAAAGAGGTATCTTCAGTTGATTCTAATGTTAGAAAACTCTGTGATCATAATTCATTAAAAATTAAATTATCAGCATATTCAGGAAAGTCATCAACAGTTTCAGTTTTAGATTTTGCTAAAAGTTCACCATGGGGAAGATGTTATGATTTATTGTCATTCATTGTTGCTAGAATTGGCTGGGACGAAATAGTTAGGTTAAAAGAGTCAACATTTGTTGAAGTTGAGAACCATTTTGATGCCACCAAGAGTAATGATTATATTGTCAGTGACGATACTAAATCAGGATCATTGGCTAAATGTGAAGAGTGGTTACAGCAAATGTTTATTATAATTTATGAAGATTTAAAGACATTGGTAACTATTACATCACCTGATAGAAACCAAAATCGAAGTGCATTAGAATGGAGTTTATTGGGATTAATTGGATGGAATGCTAAATTTAATTTAAAAATTACAATCAGTTCACTTATGACATCATATCTTGGAAGTATGTATGATTATGATTATAATTATTTTGCTTCGGTTCAATTATTAAAAATTTATGATGAATTCATATTGAGTGATATAAATGAATCAAATATTGATACCATTAATGATGAATATGGTAAATCAATATTTACCAATAAATTAATCCTTAAAGAAAGAGAAAATTTGTTTGAAACGTTTTCACAATCAATATCAGAAGAATATTTAACCTTAGATTTCATTTTATTACTTTTGGCCAAGATGGTTTCTTGGAACTTAAGATGGTATCAATATGTTCCTAATCATTTAGTCATTAGAGTACTCAATAGGCTTTGTCTATTGCATAGTCTGAATTATATATTGATGAGACTTAAAATTGTTGTCCAGCAAAATACTAAACAGTCACTGGGTTCTAAATATCAATGGTTCGGTTGGGGATCACCTCAAAAGAATGGTAACAAAATAGAAGAGGACGAGAAGCAATTCGAGCCCGAAGATTCAATCGTCGTATATATGGAAAGAATAATTAACTGGGCAGATAGAATTAGAGAAGGAAAGAAATAAAGTAGCATGTAATTATATATTGACATAATAGATATATATATATATATATATATATATACATAATTATTGAGTCTTTTTAGCATTTTCTGGGGAATTGTACTTGTTTAAAATCTTCTTTCTACTTTTAAGCATATGAGTATACAAGAAAGCAAGACCCAATGGCCAAAATACAAGATTGACAATGTAAAAGTAATAAAGAATAACTGAACAAGTCTTAGCCTCATCAAGAGAGAGGTACATAAGTATCATCTCAGAACCAACACCAATTGGGTACAAAATAATAAAGGCAGTATAACGAGTGTACACTAACCAATAAGGAGCACCACTTCTTAAACTTGAAGCATGATAAGAGTATCTAATGATTTCACTTAACCCCCAAGCAATAGAAACAGTTATATAACTCCAATGACCATTGGCAGGACTATTGGGTAAAAATTGAAAAATCCCCCATACCACCAAAATTCTGGAATATATTTGTAACGAAGTAACAAAAACTGATGATCTTACAACTCCTAAAGCAGCATTGATGATTTCAATTACTGCGAGACTTTGAACTCCAGTAGTGATTTTATTAGTCTTTTCATAAGTCATTGGTTGTCCCAAAGCAAGTCCCAAGAAAATAGCATTAAAAAGAACTACTGACCATAATGAAGTAGAAATGGAATTGTAAGCTATTAACCATTTTTTAGGATGTCCAGATTGGGTAGACATATTGTTGAAATGAAATAAAAATTATCAGAACAAATTATAATAAAATTTTGGCACTCGCGATACTTTCATAAATATATATTTATATATATATATAAACTTTTTTTGGGTCAGGCGTGTAACCACAAAAAAAAAAAAAGGTTATTGTTGTTTGACTTTGTTAGTGTTGCCTTTACCTAAGGCTTTCCTTCTCTGTTTAAACATGTAAGAATACAAAACGAAAAACCCAGGAATGTACAACGAGAGCCCAAATAAGCAGAAATAGTATTGGAACTTATTGATAGTATAATCCAAGGTTAAGTAAACCACATAGGGTTCACATAAAAGACCTAAAGGATATAAAACAATAAACGTGGAGTATCTTAGCCAATCCAAGACTGGAACTTCTATTCCAGCAAGTTTGAAGGCGTAACAAGGATACCTGACGATTTCAGTGATGGACCAAGCTAAACTGAGACCAGCAAAGGAATAGATATGGAAGTTACCTGGAGATTGTGGTACCAAATAGCATACATTATAGGTAATCAGTAATCTGGCGAAAAATTGTAGACATATAGTAGGTAATGGAGACTTGGTGACGCCCAAAAGGGAATGACTGATCTCTACAATAGCATTGAATGCTTGAGTCAACACTAACGCTTTGTGGGGGTAATGGGTATAGTTATGGAACACATAAACACATGAATTTGTGATATCCAATTGGGGGTAAAAGTAAAATAACACATCTTGTAAGGTGGTTATATAGATGAAGAACCACAATCCAGTGGAAATGGTGTTATAAGCGATCAAGTATGAATGTTTCAAAGACGCCATTGGAATGAAAAGAATAAAGAAGTGGATGAAATTTTTAGAGTTTTCACGCAACCCCACTAAATATATACTTGCTTCAGATATACCCAAAACTTTTAAATTTTAACCTATTTACAAAAAAATCCCTATAAATCATTGGGTATATTTTTTCAAAATCTCTTGAACACCTAAACTATCATTAGCAATCAAGTTTTGATCCCAATCAACCACTAATGGAGGTTTAAACACATTGGTGGAGTCCATAGTATCAGATTTGTTCTCCATCAAATTATTAAATGCTTCATAAATCATCATATATTCCCCCTGATTAAACATCTTCATACCTCTTGACTGGAAACGATCTAACTCTGCTGGGGTGTTGATGGTGACTTTGCCAGTATCATCACAGATCACTTTGCCCTTGACAAAGGGGAAACAGTTTTGTAATGCTTGTTTGCTGTAATTGTCCTTTAAGCATCCCCCAGCAATTGTGGCATATTGATCATATGTTGGGATGGTATTTTCCATTAAATCAATCATAAACTTTTGTTTGTCATCATTGATCTTAATGTCGGCTTGAGCTAAAAGCTTGTATAAATTAGCCAGTTCCGGGACCTTTTTGTTGTGGAATAAAGTCACTATTGCTGGTGAGCTTTGTAATGTTTTGAAAAGGGACATCAATTGATTAATATTATGATAAAGGGAGCTGAAACCAATGTAAAACTAATGGATTGTATTGTTATAACTTTATAGTTTTAGTATTAGAATTTGGATTTATTTCGCGGTGACTAAAAAAATGACTTAGTCATTGCCTGATTAATTGTTACTTAGTTGTCTGATTTGACGGTTGTCTGACTAAATAATTATCACTACTAATCCCTCCCTGATGTGTAGATTCATGATATTCAAAGGGAAAGACCCTATGGTTCTAGAAGACTTGTTAACCAAACCAGCACACTCCATTATCAATCAATCATTTGACTCTAGATTAAGACTTGATATGCATAATCCTGTTAATGGTGATGGGTTTGGTGTTGGGTATTATTCCACGGCCAACCAACCTTGTATATTCAAGGCTATCACCCCAGCATGGAATAATGTCAATTTAAACAATTTGTCGATGTGTACAGAATCCCATTTGGTATTTGGACATGTTAGAGCATCAACTCAAGGAGTTTTAGCAGAAACCAATTGTCATCCATTTTCGTTTGGTAAAATCATGTTTATGCATAATGGAGGTATTCTGTCATTTAATAAGATGAAGAAGAAGTTAATTAATAGATTAGAGGATCAATTTTTTGAATTAATCCAAGGATCTACTGATTCTGAATGTTGTTTTGTGCTTTATATTGATACTTTATATAAGATGGGGTATGATGCCTCTGATAAAAAGACTGTCTTTACTCATCAAGTACTAAGAGAAGCATTATTAACCACCATTGAATTAATTAAGCATTGGCAAATGGCTATCACTGATGAACCATCATTAATGAACTTTGCTGTAACTGATGGTCAACTGGTAGTTATTAGTAGATACATTACTTCCAAAACTGATGAAGCTGCTTCCTTACATTTTAGTACTGGTTCAAGATTCTTTGAATACGAACCGGGATTGTTTAAAATGGAAAGACTTGATCGATCCCAAGATGTTATATTTGTGGCCAGTGAACCATTAACGTTTGAAAGAAATGATTGGATATGTGTTCCCACCAATACCACCATAACTATAAGTAAGAGTAATTCTATTTTAATGCACCCAATAGAAGATGAATTTTATGACGGTGGTGTTACTGAGAGATCCAATAAATTGGCTATGAGTAAAGGTTTGATAGGAGGAGTTCCTACCAAAAGACCTAGTACTCAGCTTGAGCCCAATCCTGTCTACTAATATGTGATAATGTATTATAATATTTAAATAGTTGATGATAACATGAATATAATCTTTTTTTTTTTTCTTTTTTTTTTTACTTTCGTTCTTTTTTTCATTCATTCCCGGTAGTCATTTCTATGAGTGGTCGTAATTAATTAAAAACGAATATTCAACAATAAAGCATTAGTCTAACAACCTCGTAAAACAATTATACAAAAACAAACCCCTATCATAAATATCATAATGTCTAAAGTAAATGATTCTAATTTTCTACCAGTTAGCTTTGACTGGCAGCACGTGTCAATTTAGCACCTTCTTTATCCTTTTTGTTCACGAAACTGGAATCCTCTTCAACTGCTTCTTCTTCTTCTTCTTCTTCAGAAGACGATGAAGAAGCAGAATCACTAGATAAATCTTCAATATCTTCCTTTTCATTTACAAGAGACCCTGAATCATCATAAAGTGGATTGAACTTTTTATATGATTGACCATCATCATTTGGATCTTCATAGTCTTCAGAATCATCATTGGTTTGTAAATCTAAATCCATTTTTTTCACTTCTGTTGGACTTATTGTTTCTTCATCACTCGATAAGTCTTCTTCATCAGAAGTTTTACTACCTCCAGTATTCAGAACTTCCAGAGAAGCTGTATTGACCAATTCTTGAGACATATACTTGGTGAAATGATCATCATCATCTGATTCTGATTCATCACTTATGTTCTTTGGTGATTTGGCATCCAGGTCATCATAATGTTCATATGTTTCCTTATCGGCATCCAGATGACCATTATCGAATAAGAATCCGGATTTATAACCTGATTCTTCAATAACTTCTCCTGATCCTTCATCAAAAGTATTTGATATATTATCATCTTCTTCTTCATCATCCTCATCACCACCTCCAAGAATTGCATTATATTTCTCTCTTGTATCATATAACACATTACTCACATAATCTTCCCAGTCCTCACCCGAGATCTTTTCATCAATAAGTTCACTTAATGTATTAGTTGGATAGGATTGAATGAATTTAACCACTTCTTCAGCTATTAAGGTTAAATGACCCATATATCCAAGTCGTAATCCATTATTATCATTTTCATACTGGGAACATAAGTGTTGTCCTTCAATGATCTTTTGAGTTATGTTACCTCTATCAAATAAATCAATGGCAAGAAATTTGTTGAAACCAATATCCATGGAACCATTTAAAACTTGTTGTACAATATCAAAAACAACATTATGCAAGAAATTATTCCAAGGAAATTTGAAAAACATCAATACAATATTAGTAACTATTTGAGTGTCAAATAAAGCAATTTTCCAAACATCTCCAATGACAGGATTTCTTCTAAGTTGTTCTTCTGATAAATTGGCATTCTCATGAGGTTCCTCAATATCGGGATCATAATTAGAATTATGCAAAAGTGAATCTTCATTATCGTCTTTAGAATTAAATGAATCTATGGTATCATTAACAAATTCATGATCATGATTATCATTATCATTATCATTATCACCCTGTCCAAAACCTTGATCATTGTCGCTATCACCATCTCTGGTGGTATCATTTACGTTCTTATCATCATTTTCTTCTTCTCGTTCTTCATCATATTTTTCTTCATTAGGTAATAAAATGACTTCATTATATTTGAAACTAATAGGATCATATTCCTTCATTTTATTTCTTAATTCATCCCGTTCTTTGACAACATCATATCCTTTATTGTCATTTAATAATGCCATATTTGAACAATGCAAAAGTTCAGCTATTAACTCACATATTTTAAATCTTTCGAATCCCAAAGGTTCAATTTCACCAAAGGGAGTCTTTAAATTATTTGGAGTTACTTGGGATTCTCTTTCACTCAGTAATAAATTACTAATATCAGTAATTTTATCACTGAAAACTCTTAATAAATGTCCCAAATAAATAGGATCTCTACCAGTTGGAGGATGACTTTCTAAAGTGATATATAATACTGGCAAAATATCATAGTCAGAATTATTCTTCCTTATAATTTCTATAATTATACCAACACCATTGGCTAAAGCATAACCCCCCTTTAACATAATATCACATAAAGTTTGCATACACTCAAGTGATACTAATTCTCTAGTTAATTCATTAGGTCCAATGGTAGAATTATCGGTGGTGGAATTAGCAGAAATGGTAATTAATGCCTTCAATAAATCAGCAGCAGATGATTGTCTTATTAATGCAATATCATTATCAACAAATCCATCATCATCAGGATCTAGAGCTCTTATTAATAAAGGAATTAAAGTTTGTCCTTGAAGGAAATCAATAATTCCAGTAGAATTATCAGGTTTATCAGTGGAAATTAATTTTAATAAAAAATCCATTAATGGAGGATTAGATAAATGATTCATAAATTTTTCCACTAAACGAGATTGACTATCAATTAAATAATTAATCATTTCATCACATTTCATATCTAATAAGTGCTCCATGATTCTCATGAAATAAGTAGATAAATTGATTGAAAGAGGATCTTTGGTATCTAAAACCGCCCACAACTTATTTAAATTATGAGTGGATTCCATAACCGTATCAGTCAAAGACCAGACATCAGCACTTAGTATTTCAGTGGCTAATGTAGCATGCTTGGATCTTCTTTCCTCATCAGTTTCATCTTCACTTTCATCTCCTGATTGACTTAATTGATCAAAAGAATCATCATTCTTGGCATCATCAGAATCACCTTTTTTGTCATTGTCTTCATCACTATCACTATCACTATCACTGCTACTAGAATCATCATCATTTTTATTAGTATTAGTTTTATTATGCTCATCTTGATCAGAAATAACTTTGTTTTCATCATCCTTTTTATTCTTTTCCTCTCCCTTCTTCTCCTCCTCCTCCTTCAAATCATCATTATCTTCGGAATTACCCTTCTCTTTATCTTGCTCAGCCAATGATAACTCATTCATTTCCTTCGATAAATCCTCTGTGACTCCTTCATTAATTACCATATCAAACAATATATCCAAAATATCATCATCTCTTAAAAATTCTAATAAAATGGAATTGTTACTAAGTAACTCTTGTAAAAGGTCATTCTCATCCAATAGTTTTATCAATACCTTATACTTGGTGTCTTTGCTATCATCACCATTTTCCTTATTATTATTATAATTGTCCAATAGCGTGGATATATTTGACATGGATGAAAACCCATTACTAAATTTCCAAAATGATCCCGACATCTTTCAGTAAATTATACTATGTAATAGATTGGATTGGTTAATGGGATGGGCTACAATAAACTTGCCTTGAGTGGGGTTCTTATGCCTCTTGTGATATATATATCGTTTCCCTTTCTCAATATTCTATGGAATTCTTTCACTATGAGTCAGATTTCCGTTGACTCTTTGTCCAAAATAGTGTAATCTATTACTGACTTTCTCTGTCTTTGATGTCGTTTGATTTCAGCGGATTATCGCTTTTCCTTTTTTTTTTTTTTCTCACCGCAAAATGACCATTTGCACGAACACTTTTTTGGAAGAAGAAAAAAGATGCGAAGTTGAAAATTTTTATTTGTCAAACGGGTTTATAATTCTAGATTTACAATTAATTAACATGTTAAGATCCATTACTACGGGGATTCCTTTAAGAAGTATAAGAGGCTCTGGTGTATATAATAGTATGGTGGTGGGAGTAAGAAGTTTTGGTGTTAGTGGGAGGAACAGTGCAGTAGCGGAGTCTAATAGTAATGGTAGTGGTACTAGTACTGCTACTGCTACTGCTACTGCTACTGCTACTGCTACTGCTACCTCCATACAAAGTCCCTTACCTGATATAAAATTAATGAAGTATGATTCTATTGGTAGCACTAGTCTATATGCTGTTTTCAGATTACATAACATTCCATATTTAGTTACCAAAGGTGATAAAGTAGTGATTCCTGGTAAGATAAAGAATGTTTCTGTTGGTGATAAATTAAATCTTAATAATGTCACCACTTTAGGAACTCCTAATTTCACTTATACCAAAAATGAAGGCATTGATCAAGAATTATTTAAATTGACTGCAAGTGTAGTGGAAATAACTCGTGAACCTTATTATGAAGTCTACAGAAAGAAACAACGGTGTAGAAGATTGAAGACGTTTCCTGTGGAAAACTTCCAAACTGTTCTTATGATAAACGACCTTAATTTGAATTGATTTAGAAATGTTGTGTTTATAATTAGATAAATAGGCAATTGTATATAGTATTATATGACACTTAGCATTGTGAATTGCTTGATACCTTCTTATATTACTGTACAGACTATACTTTATTACTTTCTCTGCTCCCATTCACCTACTTCATAACCTTCCTGGCATTATACTTCACCATTTGAGCTATCTTTGTATCAGCAAACTTGAATAAGGAATCTTCTTGTATGAATTGATGTCTCAATAACTCCAGAGCTGTAGGTCTCTGTTCTGGGTTAATAGTGAAACATTGATTGATAAAATCCTTAGCATCATACGATAAATCTTCTGGAATTGGTGGTGCTAATTTAGTCTTACCTATTTTATAAATAGCACTAATGACTGCTTCATTAGACCATGGTCTCTTTCCAGCAAACATTTCCAACACCACACATCCTAATGACCAAATATCTATCTTAGCACTATACCCTTGTTTTTTATCTTCAACAATATTATCAATAACTTCAGGTGCCATCCAGAAAACCGTTCCTTGCATAGACATTTCTGCATTATTGACATAAATATCTTGTGATCGTTTAGAGATCCCAAAATCAGATATTTTACATGTACCATTAATTTCAAGTAATAAATTATCTGCTTTTAAATCCCGATGAAGAATTCCATTCCCATGAAGATATTCTAATCCAAGTAATACTTGTCTAGTAATAAACTTAATCAAGGGCTCTTCAAAAGCACCATAACTTTTGATACATGATGAAATTGAACCACCAGCCACATATTCCAAGAATAAACTATAAGTATTCTTTTTCTGTTCAAATCCCAAATATTGTACAATATTGACATGATCAAGATCTTTCATAGTTTCAACTTCTTTTTGTAATGCACTAAGTCCTTCATCCATCTTACTTCTAGCCACAGAATTAGTATTGGGTACAACAACTTGTTTTACTGCAATCATCTCTCCAGTAGTAACATTTAAAGCAATGAAAACTGATCCAAATGATCCTCTTCCAATTAATTCCCCCTTAATCCAAGCAAACTCTTCAAAATGTCCATTTTTATTATTTCTTAATTTACTAATAAATCCTTTTTCAATTTCTTTAGAAGTAACTTCAACCACTTTTTGTCCCCACATCTTAGTATTACTTCTTTTTAAACTATTGGAATTGGAATCTGTAGTAGGTTGATTAACTACATTTTTACTCTTGGTTCGACTATTCTTAGTACTTTCTAGTCTCTTTCGACGAGCTTCATTAGCAACAACTCTAATGGTTTTCATTCTCCGACGACTCAATTGAGGTCCTTGTTGTTCCGAATAAAATACTTCATCACCTGAATCAACATTTGGATTCACTGGTGAAATATTGGCATTGGAAAATGTCCGGGAAATACTAGGTACTCTTGGTGGACTATTACTGATAACATCAATACTACTACTACTAGCTTCTTTACTTTGTTCATTGGCTAAAATCGGAGAATCATCAATAATAGGTTTATCAAGGTTAGTATTGGGGAAATATCTTTCAAGATTATTGTAAAGTTCTTCCACTGGAGGTCTAACAACCATATTGGTATTTATATCGGTTAAAGTCAACCGTTTTGGCTCTGATTGAGGAGGAACGTTAGGAGTTAAGTGAGTTTCTGATTTTGATTGGAAACTTGATTGATTGTCTTTATCTAAAGTTGGTGATTTCAGTCTTAATGGTTTCATGAAAAATTCATCTTCTTCATCATTATCTTCAAATGAATTAGTATCACTAGTACTTTTTGAGTCTAAATGTCTCATACTATTATTACTCTTTGAAGGTTTTAGTGGTTTAACAAAGAAATCATCTTCATCGGCCGAATCACCGTCGATTTCCACTTTAGGTATATCTTTGAAAACAATATCGTTCTCTTTAAATGCATCAATTTTATCAGTTTTATCGTTTTTGTCGTTTTTGTCGTGTTTGTCGTGTTTATCGTGTTTATCATGTTTATCATGTTTATCATGTTTGTCATGTTTGTCATGTTTGTCATGTTTGTCATGTCTTTCATGCTTATCTTGTTCATGTTTATCATTTTTGGAATCAACATTTGACAATGGTTTCTTTGATAATGAACTACTCCGCAGAAATCCAGAACTCTTGGATGATGCTCTTCGTAATAAAGAACCAGTTCTTTTGAGACTTAGCTTTCGGCTTGATGGTGGAGGTGGGGCAACTCTCTTAGCCACAATACTATCTGATTTACTTGGAGGATCATCTTTGAAAGGATTAACTGTAGTTGAGGTTAAGGGAGATTTTGTATCAGTCACTGAAGAAGAAGAATAAATATTAGGAATTAATTTAGGGGTCTTGGTCTCATAAGGAGATTTTCTTCGTTTATCAAAATCAATCTCTCTTCCTTCTTTTCTCAATACTCTAAAGGAATTCGTAGTATCAGCAGAAGCCGGTGATGCAGAACTTTTAATGGTTCCAGAAAAGTTACTAGTATCTGTATTAATTTGTAATGAAGGTAATTTAGGAGCTTCACCACGACGTTTTTGATTAGGAAGGGTCAAACTAAATGGAGGATTATTCCCTTGGGAACTATTAGATTTCGAAGGGATTTGAGGTGGTGGTATTGATTCATTAATTTTATCAAGTTTGGTATTTGAATCATTATCTTTGAAATTCAAATAATCCATCTTTTTGTCATTTGAAGCTTGTAAAAGATATTGAGGAGTAGCTGGATATGATCTATCCAAATGTCTATCTTCCTTAGTATCAAAACTTTTAGTATCAGAAGATGTAGTGGATAAAGTATTTGTATCAGTATGAGAATTATTAAATTCTTGACGAACTAAAAGTCTAATAAATGGAAGTGTCATTGCTTGGGTTAAAGCATCATCAGATAATGATTCACCTTCTTCATGATTGAAATCGGTTAAATGCAAAGAAATAGACCCAAAATCTATTATTCCCAATTGTTTTAAAACCTTTGATCGTAATGAATTGATATCAGAATATTCATTTTCAACTAAATTCAAAATTGTAAATGTTTTATTATCTCTGGTTACAAGAATTGATTTGAAAGAATCTTGAGAAGCTGCTCGAGGAAGAAATTTATCATCCAAACTTGGGGTTGTTGACTCTTGTACCTCAGGTAAATCCATAGGTGATTCTTCTGGTTGATTATTAGTATTAGTATTAGTATTAGTGTTAGTAATTCCACCTCCACCTCCACTTCCACTTCCACTACTCTCCTTATTCAAACTTATCAGCTTTAAACTTGGCTCAACACTAGATGTATAATTGTCACTAAATTGTGGTGTCGAAGACCGAGGGGAACTTATACTATCCACAGGGACAAATTGTAAATCAGAAGAATTAGGATTCCCATATTTGAAACTAGAATTATCCGGTACAGGACTAACAGGAGAATCGGATTTACTAGTTTTGTTGTGGACTTGTTTAACTATTTCAGCAGCTTTATCACTACCATACTTTCGAAATGAACTAAATAATCCACTCTTTCTATTACCAGGAATACTTTCTTCAGGACTTAAAGTTAATCCTGAATAATAAGAATTGGGTCGAGCTTTCATGTCCAAAGATTTAACATTACTCTTATTTAAATCTTTATTGGAAATACTTTCACCTGAGTTGTGTCTTAAATGTTTTCTAAAGAACTTATTGGATGATGAATTATTATCTTTATTAACCTGTTTGTTTTGTAGAAGAGTTGCACCATCAGCATAAGAAAATGGTCGAGGTTTAGGCTTATTATTAGCATTAGATGATGATGACAGTGATCCATTGGAAGTATTGGAATTAGATGTTTTGTGTTTGGCATATCCTGGGGTTGAACGTCTGTTTTCTTGTTTAGTTATAGATGCCGTGGCTAATGTTGGCGATATATTAGATGATTTATATGAATCATTTAATGTTGTAGTTTCATCACCTATCTCAGATACAGCTATCTCACTCTTTAATAAGTCAATGAACCTGGAAATAGTATTTAAGTTATTATCAAGAGCTAAAACTTTACCCAATTGTCTCCACGTTACAGAATCAACTTCATAATTACATAACTCCAAAAACCTATTACCCGAGATTTCATTTCGACGGAATACTTCCTTCCAAGAGACATTGAATTGATTATTATCAAGCCATTTAGCCACTTTATTAATGTTCCATTTGTTGGTATTATTCCCCAGATAGCTATTGGATTGGGTTGACATAGCATACTTGAGGAATCTTTTGTCTTTGCTTACAGTACTGGAAGGAGTTAAGGTTGAAGAGGAGGAGTTATTGGAGGTTGTGGATGATTCTGAGCCGTTTCTCATATGGGCCTGTGGCTGTTGCTGCTGCTGTTGTTGCTGCTGTTGTTGCTGCTGCTGTTGTTGTTGTTGTTGCTGCTGCTGTTGTTGTTGCTGTTGTTGCTGTTGTTGCTGTTGTTGCTGCTGCTGCTGCTGCTGCTCATACGACAGGTTCCTTGCTCTTGGCTTGTTCCGATGATCACTCGAAACCTCAGCGTTTAATACATCTCTGTTAGAACTCATAGCTTCCTCATACCTTTCAGGGCCTACTTGAAACTCATTCATAGAATCATTATGCTCCGAGAAACTAAAATTCCCTCCTCCATTGATATGAGGTATAAGATGAGGAGGAATTTGGTTATATGAAGGGGTATTTGCAACCTGTGGAGGTGATGAGACTTGAACTGGCATTGGTGCTGGCATTGAATCTGGTATTGTATAGAAATGACTATCTCTAATAGGATTATCTTCAACTCCTCTGTATTCAAACGTATAATCTCTCGTGTTTATAGGTCCTGGTGAAGTCCGTGGTCCAGGACGTTTACTATTGTCTTGAATATTCCCTACATACATAAAGCCATCAGAAACCGTTCTACTATCATTTGGCGGCCCGTTGAATCCTTTGTATCGGTATTCAGGTCCCTCATATCTATCACTGACAGACCGCTTTTGATGTGACCAATCACTTCGGTTTGTCATGAGGAAAAGTAGAACTGAAATCTGAATTTATCCTTCTTATGAAATCCAATTTCCTTACTAAAAATAGGACTCTTATAATATCGCGAAACTGTGTATATACGCGATATTACTATATATTATATTGTATACTATTGATTCTTTACCTATATTATGAAGCCATGGCTCCACAAATAGAAGTAGCAGTCCAAAAGGCTATCGATAGTGTTTACCAGTTGTACTATGGAACAAATGGCGACGTTCAATTGGTGATACGAGCGGTTCTTGGTGTTCTACGATATGATGAATGTGAGATGGAGAAAGTAACTATGAATGGTGATTATAATAGGTTTAATAATGAACATCATAACATTCATGTGTACAAATGGGGAACTGGTGGGTCCCAAGGGTTTGTGGATACTAATACCATTTTCCAGGTTATCGATTCTGTGGATATTCGTCATAATGATGATGACTATATGAATCAATGTATGAATATTGTTAATGATATGAGACAACAAGCTCCTACGAGAGAATATATTCTGGTGATTGATCATACAGCGGGGTTAATGGATGTGTTTAGAAAAGTTATTAGAGCCTCGGAATCTAAAGTGGTGACGTTTTTCAATCATATGTTCAACTCAGAGATCCGTCAATTACCCAATTTACAATTATTACTTGAAGAATCAGGTCTTTTTCTCCATGGTGATGTTTTAGCCAATAATCTTTATAATAAGTCATCGCTTTTTGGTTTTGATCTAGAGGATTTGGATCTGGTCAATAGAAACCATCATAGAGGTCATACATTCCATGGGTTTAAGCTGTCCTTGGGTTTTAATAGTTCTGATCCCACATTGAGAGATTTATTTTATCTATTTGTACAAATATTTGATTACTTTCATCCCGGATCTATTTCTGATCAAGACTTTACCTTTGGTATCCATTTGATGCTTTCTGTTTATAAACAGGTCAAGGGTTTTTCTTGGTATGAATTAGGTGATTATAGAACTTTAGAAATTAAACTTCTGACTATCACTTCATTTTTCATCCACACTTTCCCCAATACAAACTTGAATGATACTATTATACCCATGATCGAACATTATGATTTTTTCCCGGAAATGGCTTCTGGTCCTTCCAATAATCATATATCCACCTCCTTTAATTCTACCAATCATGGTAATGAATCTACTCCCAATCGACTGCAACCTTCTTTATTAGATTCTCAAATACTTCCACAAGAGGATAAATATGAACTATTTCATAGTATTTCGGAAATTTTACCTCAATTACATGATCTTGGTATTGAATTTGATCATTCATTCCAGTTGATTTTTAAAACCTTTGTTAATAAAGTAACTGGTTCTGATATAACAGAAATCACTACGGAAGCCGATTTCATTTATTTAAATGAATTTATCAAATTAGTTAATGATCTTGTTGCTTTTGAAAATGACGAATCTCCCAACTCTAATGATAATGACATTTCTAAAGTGGCTTTAAATGTATTTGAGTTACATAAAAAATTATCGGTGATTTATTCCAAAGATGTTAATCCTACTTTATTGATGAGAGAATGTATATTTGTTACCAATGAAAATATTAAAAAACTGCAGTTAATAGTGAAAAAATGGAATAGAAAAATATTGGAAATAAGTCAATTACAGTATTTAATCGATTCTCCATGGAAACTTAATTCTTCTAAATCACTTGCTTCGGCTACTTTTTCCTGTTGGTATAATTCATATTATAGATTAACCAAAATGCTGGAGGTTTCTGCTTCATATAATGATAAAAAGATTGAAATTAAAACCTTAAATTCCTGGAAACAAAAATTGAATGATTATGATGATTTACAGGCAAAGTATTTATTAAAATTATGTATAAAATGGTGGAATCATTGGAAATCCAAAAACCATTCTTTAGCAGATTTAAATCTGGTTGCTATCAATCACGATTATAAGATTTTAAATAAAAAAGTATTCGTTGCTTGGAAGAAGAAATCTGAGGAAAACCAAGTCTTGTTTGAAGAAGCTAATAAATTTAATCAATTAAGATCTCAAAGATTAAACTCATTAAGTTCCGGTATGTTTTTCCGCTATTGGTATAATCAATTTGATACTATGATAGATGGAACTGGTCTGTTGTCTCATAAATTAAGAATTTTAAATGATGCTAGAGAATATTTCATAAAGAAAAAATATTTCAATACCCTTAAATTAATGGCTAACTATCAAGCAAGGATAAATCACGTTCGAATCAATAGTATAATCCTATTAAAGGAGCATTTTTTTAATAAATGGTCAACGAAGGTTTCTCTTTTATTGAAGGCTGAAGACTTTAAATCAAGGCGAAACACTTTTTTGGCAGCAAATTTGTTAAGGCATTGGGATCATGTTACTGTTTTACACAATACTTCCTCCAAGTTTTATACTGAGAAACGGTTACAACAGTATTGGAAAATTTGGAGTTTGCAACTGAAATCTAATAAATTTAATGATCCAACGTCAATCACCTCCAGTACTAAATTGGCCATATCTTTTAAAGAATGGAAACTTAGAGCTATGTTAAATAGCCTCATGAAAAGTAACAATTGGAGAATGCAAAAACTATTCATGAAAATATGGATTCAGAGAACTCAAAAAGTCATTGATCTTAATCATTTAGGTAATACTATTATTCGTGATAATCTTTTTAAAAAATATTTCAATATTTGGTCTGATGCTGAAGAATACCAAAGGAATTTACCTCTGGTTGCTGATAGCTATATGAAGAAGAAATTCTTGATGCTGATGAAAGATAAATATACTCAAAATAAAAAGCTATTGAATGAAAAATTAAATCAGGTTTTAGAAAAGCAAAAGCATAGTTTAGCCAATAGATTACCATTAAAAATATGTTTTAATATTTGGCAAGAAAAAAATCACTTACGATTTGAACAATCAGCACAATTAAAAGTGAACCAATTTAACCAAGGTCTAGTAATTCCCAATAGGAAAAGTCGATTTTTGATTACTTGGGTTATGGCTTACAATGATATACAGACCAAAAAACAAGAATGTTATGGTAGATTACAAGTTTTCCAAGACAAGAGCCAAGCCAAGTCATTATATTTTAATAAATGGAAACAAAACTATAGTGAAAAGACACATCTTAAAGATTTGGGAACAAATTTCGAATTAAAGATGCTTTATAAAAAATACTTGGTTATTTGGTTCGATAGATATATTAATAAATCATTGTATTTGAATGAACTATGTCAAGAAATGGTTGATCAAAGAGAACTAAAACGATTAAGAGAAATTCTTAGTGAATGGTCTATGAAGTATATTAAATACATCACAAGAAATCAACAAAGTTGTGATATATTTACAAAGAGGTGGGAAACATCTAGAATGAAATCTTTGTTTGAACTTTGGGTGTATAAGTTAAGAAATGGACAAAGTCAAAAACCTTTTGATACTTTTTTTGATGATAATTCAATGTCTTTTATCGATCAATCACCTTTAGCTATAAAAAGAACTGAAGGTATTAATACGGAATCAGAACGAGAACCAAAATCTGACCAAGACCTCAGTAATGAAAGTTACTTGAATTCACCTGTAAAGTCCCAATTAAGAGCACCTAAAACTCCACAGGTAATTAATTCTAATAATATTAGTCCTACCCGATTCCAAACCAGTCTTAGAATGAGAGATGAAAAGCTTAAAGCACTAAAAGAACACTATAGTCGGGCTAGAGGTACATCTACAACCCCTGCTATGAATGGTTCAAAGAAACCTTATTCTTTCTCAGAAAGAGTTCCTGTTTTAAGTCCTCCTAAACGGCCTAATTTTAGTAATCTCCAAGTGAAACCAGAAAAGAGTCAAGAAATGAATCAAGAAACAAATCAAGAAACAAATCAAGTAATAAATCAACAGCCCATAAATCAAGATCCCATAAATCCCAACACAATAAAAAGTGAACCCAATGACTTCTATCAATTGGATAACGAATCTACACCTTCAATTCCATCTCAAAATGATATAGAAACCGCCAAAAGACTTCGAAGAATAACTCCCATTTTTGTTCCAACGACTGATTATGAATCCAGACCCAAACTCTCCCCGGTCATCACCATTAAACAACGCAATAGTTTACCCAATTGATGTATTTATAGTGTACCATAGATTGTATATATATATTCTAATTTGTAACATAAGCATATAAGTAATCTGATTCTATAATAGGAGCTTGAAGAAGCTGTTTTATAGGGTCGATGGTTTGATTAAGAATTACTTCATTTATAGTGTTGGTTATAAATGATACTAATCCTTGATGTTCAGATTTGATCTGAATAAAGTTTAAAACAGAACCAATTGAAATACCTTCAAACTTGGTAATAGTAGTTAAAAGAGAGTATTTTTTGTCATCAAAGGGAGTTTCAGTGATTATGACACCAAATTTATGTCTAATGTCTGATGATAGTTGCTGGAACTCAGTTTTATCATAAGTGACATTACAATCATGTAATTGACCAAATCTAGTTACTCCAGACATACAAGCAGCCACATCCAAATGAACGATTTGGTCACTAGATCCATTATCAACCAAGTATTCATTCACAGCTACTAAAGCATGGCCTCCAGGGTAATTGAATTTGGAAACAAATCCCATCATTAATGATGAAATTGTAGCTAATACAATTAACCCATAGAAGATTATCAAAAGAATGCTATTGGAAATGCTAGATCTCCATCTTCGGTTCAAAGTGGCTAATCCATTGGCTGCTGATAACGTAAACACGGGGAATGTATACACAATAAACCGCCATTCCTTATGGGGTTGTAATGACATAACACCAATATATATCACAGAAGAAACCAACAAGATTCTTAATGAATTCTTGGAAGGTCTTTTAACTATGGGGACTTCAGGAGTTTGATAAATGGGGACTCCATCATCAGCAGGATCATTCGTTATACCCACAAGAGCAAGGATTAGAATAATAGGAGGTCTAAAGATTTGGAATAAGTATTTGGAAAAATAAGCATTAAATGGTTCAACCCCCCATTTCAATGAACCTCCATTCATAACATTAAATATAAATGAAGAGATTTCTGGAACAACAAGATATCCCCAGAAATAAGAATCAACAGTTGCAGAGAGTATTACTCCAAGTATTGATCCAGCAAGCATCAAAAACCCATTGATAAAGAGATCTGATTGACCAAATCCAAGACTAGATACTACAGCGATAACCACGCCAAAAATGCCCACTTCCAAACGAAATACCACTCCTGTAAACGCCATCCAAGTGAGACCTGTCATATCACCAGCTAATACTTTATTAATACTAAAGTTAACCAAGGGTAAAGCCATAAAATTGGGGAGGGTTCTAGAACTATAATATAGCAAATGAAACTGAGACATTAATAGTATACAAAATATGGTTCCAATGGGAGAAGGAGTTCTTTTTCTACGGGATGCAAAGTCTATTGTACTAATAGTTCTAGCTAACCGTAGTAATTGCCAACCATTTAAGGCTCCTATTATACCTCTTATTAAGAACTGA
The DNA here is from genome assembly GCA_030573955.1 of Yamadazyma triangularis. Lineage (NCBI taxonomy): Eukaryota > Fungi > Ascomycota > Pichiomycetes > Serinales > Debaryomycetaceae > Yamadazyma > Yamadazyma triangularis. Next base: position 116,212 of record JAJMEC010000018.1, read on the forward strand.
ATCCAAAGTTGACTTCCAGAACCATCTTTCACCCCCAAAATCTCCGCCGTTTTAACTATTGGCGTCGTTATAGCTGCCACCGTTAAACTTCCAATAAAGGTTCTAGGAACCACACCAGGAAACTCATTGTGATCATAGTTGTCAAGATCACCCACACCATAATTGATAATATCATGAATTGCTTGAATATTGAAAGACTCTTCGACTTTGGAAAAGGGAGAAATCACCAAATGAAAGGCAATTGCTGCCACCACACCAGCGGAGGCCAATTGTAGCTTCATATTGATTTACCGCGATGGAACAATAACTTGTAGTAATGATTCTGCTGATAATAGAACGAATTGTTATTGTCTCCGCGCTAAATTACTTCTAGCAGTAACTAAATATTTCTCTTCATTATTTCATTACTTCTTCTCTAATGAGTGATATTCCTGATTTGGTAGAAGAATTACCTCCAGACACTTCTCAGTTGAAGGCAGAAAACATTGATTTGACAGCCACTTCAAACGGTCCAAGTACTTCTGTTTCGAACGATAGAAAAGTCCCTATTACCATCATTACCGGATACCTTGGATCAGGGAAATCAACGTTATTACAAAGAATAGGACAAGTTTCTGATAAAAAATTGGCAATTATTCTTAATGAATTTGGTGATTCTGCAAGTATAGAAAAATCCGTCACTATTCAAGACACAAACAAAAATGAAGCAGTACAAGAATGGCTTGATTTAGGGAATGGATGTTTATGTTGTACGGTTAAAGATAATGGAGTGGTTGCTATAGAACAATTAATTGAAAGTTCCAAAGATAAAATTGATTATATATTATTGGAAACCACAGGTATAGCTGATCCAGCACCTATTGCTAGAATGTTTTGGTTAGATGAAGGGTTATCATCTAATGTATATATTGATGGAGTGGTTACAGTATTAGATGCTGGAAACATTGTCAAATGTTTAGATGACATTGGAGGTCATTGGCATTCAGCTAATAATCATTTGAAATCAGCACAAACTGAAGAAGAATTGATGCCAGAAGAATTAGAACAAGAAAAACAACAATTACAACAAGGAATAACTACGGCTCATTTACAAATTGCTCTTGCTGACACCATTGTTTTAAACAAAATTGATGTTTTAGAACAAGATCCTAATACTAAACAAAGTAAAATTGAAGAAATCATGAATAAGGTCACCAGTATCAACACCACATGTCCTATACATACCACGAGTTATGGGGATATTGATGTCAAGAAACTTTTAGATCTTCATGCTTTTGAAGCCAATGCTGATAAGATCAATAATTCCAAAACCTTAATCACTAATGATTCCTTCCATGATAATAGAATAGCCACCATCACCATTTCTTTCCCATTTTTCACCCATGAAAATCAATTTGACAAATTGGAATCGTTTCTTCAATACGTATTATGGGAAGGTAAAGCCAATGGGAAAGATATTGAGATCCATCGATTAAAAGGAATCATGGTTCATGATCATGATGTTAGAGTTATTCAAGGAGTAAGAGAAACTTATGATATCATTACTGGAGCCAAATTATTAGACTCAATTAAAGAAAATAAATTGGTTTTCATAGGTAAAAACTTAAACCATCAAGATTTACAAAAAGAACTTGAAAATTATATATAAAAAGTTGTAAATAGTAAATGAGAGAAAGAAAGAGAAGTTTTTAATATAATCTGAAAAATTTTTCGCATTCAAAATCGTTATAAGGTGAAGATGAGTGAAACCCCACCACAAGACAAATCCACAACAAAACCATCACCTCCAAAGAAAACATGGAATAATCCTGCATTAAGAATGATGGGGATTCCTAAGTTTTCATTACCATCACGGAATTGGATGATTTTTTGGTCTGTATTGGCAGGAGTAGGATCAGGAATTGCCTACGATAAGTATCAACAACGAAAGATTAGAGAGAAATGGATGGCACAAGTAGAACATTTAGGAAAAGAAAACTATGGTAATGATCGAATTCCTAGGAAATTGACTATATTTATTGCACCACCTCCAAATGATTACTTAGATACTTCGATGATGTATTTCAGAAGATATATCAAACCAATATTAAATTCGGCGGCTATTGATTTTGATTTGTTTACGGAAAATAAACAGGGGGAAATTCGGGCTGCTGTTAGTGATAAAATCAGACTGGTTAGAAAGGCACAATTACAACAACCACAAACTTCAGGAGTTAAAGAATCAGTGGGAGAAACAAAACTGTATCATGATTTGTATTCCCCTAGTAATGTGCTTGGGTATTATTACCTAAATAAGCCAATAACACCAATCAGAGATGATTCATTAGATGAAGAGAAATCAGGAGGAGTGGTATGCATCGGAAGAGGGTCATATAAGGAGTATATGCAAGGAGTTCATGAAGGGTTATTGGGGCCATTAGAGAGCCCTGAGCCGGAGGCGAAGGGATCGGGGTCTGAAAAGCTTGAAAAGCTTGAAAAGCTTGAACAATTGCCTGAACAATTGCCTGAACAACTGTCTGAACAACTGTCTGAACAACTGTCTGAACAACTGTCTGAACAACTGTCTGAACAACTGTCTGAACAACTGTCTGAAAATCCTCAACAGCCTCAACAGCCTCAACAAGTTCTTGAACAACCTCAAACTCCTGAACCAAAATCTGAATCAGATCAAAATCCAGAAGAAGAAGAAGAAGAAAATAAAGTCCCTAAACCTTTTATTTCTCCTCAAGATTACCCTAAAGCACAATTTGCTTCAGAAATCAACAGACATCAAAAAGTTAAAGACTCTAATAATGTCCCCATACTTTTTGAACAACCAATTTATGTATTTACAATCCCCAATATCTTAGGATTCACCAATATTCCCAAAAAAATCTACAAATATTTCACCACTAGAAATGTGGCTGATGATTTCGGTAAACAAACCATGACTATAGTCAATAACCAAGCCCGACCATTTGAGTATAAAGATCAATTTTTAGCCAAAGAAGAAGAATTACTTTGGCCGAAACTGTGGGTAGAAACAGGAAAGTCCAAAGACTCCGAATGGGTGCAAGAATTAGTTATAGATGAAAGAGTAATTGAAAGATTAAGAGTTTATGAGTAACCGCGCCGGAATCGGCCCGGTGAAGTGGTTCTCAGTATTTCTTGTGTATAGTGAATAGAACATAATCCGAGTCGGAGAAGGAAAAGGGAGAAGGGAGAAGGGAGAAGGAATGAGACATTGAGAGTAGAGATGTAGAGTAATTGAGTAGAGCAGAGAGCAGAGAGTATACAGTATAAAACATACTAATTATTAAATTACATCATACACTGACTCCATCACACAGTGATTACATCATACACTGACTCATTTACTCACTGACTCCATCACACACTGACTCCATCACACACTAACTCCATCTTACACTGACCTCTCTGATCTCTCCCTCTCGGTAAATACCCCTATCTATTCCATCATTCTACTACATTCCACTGCATTCCACCATTCCACTACATTTCTTCGGTTCGGCCCCCCAGATCTCCCGCTCCCTGATTCGATATTGATATGACTCGATTTAATAATTAATTAATTTTCTCACCAAAACAATGGATTTCCCTCCGCAGGAGTGCATAAAATGACTCTCTCTATGACTCAGGAAAAAGAAATTGATTTCAGCAATTACACTTTTACCGATACAGGTGAGTGATATTATTGGATATATCATGTTCTTATCAGTAGAAAATAAAACTAAGGTTTAATGTCAATGATGTATATATAGTAGGAAATGTCCAAATTGTATAGATTATTTCCCACTATTGACAAAAAATGGTATTACCTCACGAACCAGAATTTCAACAAGCTTATGATGAATTAGTTCATGCATTACAAGACTCAACATTGTTTGAGAAGACCCCAGAATATAAAAAAGTCATTCCTGTGGTGTCAGTACCAGAAAGAATCATTCAATTTAGAGTGGCTTGGGAAAATGATAAAGGTGAAATTGAAGTTAACAATGGTTATAGAGTTCAATTCAATTCAGCTTTAGGTCCTTATAAGGGAGGTTTAAGATTCCATCCTAGTGTTAATTTATCAATTTTGAAATTTTTAGGATTTGAACAAATCTTTAAGAATGCTTTAACCGGATTATCTATGGGAGGTGGTAAAGGTGGTAGTGATTTTAATCCTAAAGATAGAACTGATTCTGATATTAGAAGATTTTGTGTTTCTTTTATGAGACAATTGGCTAGACATATTGGTGCTGATACTGATGTTCCTGCTGGTGATATTGGTGTCACTGGTCGTGAAGTTGGTTTCATGTTTGGTGCTTATAAACAAATGCAAAACAATTGGTCAGGTATTTTAACTGGTAAAGGTTTAACTTGGGGTGGTTCTTTGATTCGTCCTGAAGCCACTGGTTATGGTGTGGTTTATTATGTCGAAAAGATGATTGAAAAAGCAACCAAGGGTAAAGAAACTTTCAAGGGTAAAAAAGTCGCTGTTTCTGGTTCTGGTAATGTAGCCCAATATGCTGCCTTAAAAGTAATTGAATTAGGTGGTACTGTGGTATCATTATCTGATTCTAAAGGTTCTATTATTGCTCTTGATGGTATTACTCCTGAACAAATTTATCAAGTTCAAGAAGCTAAAGTTCATTTCAAAACTTTAGAAACCATTGTTGGTGAAGCTTCTGCTTTCTCGGGTGCCAAATTCGAATATAAAGCTGGTGTTCGTCCTTGGACTTTTGTTGGTGATGTTGAAGTTGCTTTACCTTCAGCCACTCAAAATGAAGTTTCTGCTGCTGAAGCTCAATATTTAGTTGACCATGGATGTAAATACATTGCTGAAGGTTCTAATATGGGTTCTACTGCTGAAGCCATTGAAGTATTTGAAGCTAACAGAGACGGCAAACAAGTGTGGTATGCTCCAGGTAAAGCTGCCAATGGTGGTGGGGTTGCTGTTTCTGGTTTAGAAATGGCCCAAAACTCTCAAAGAATCACTTGGACTGCTGAAGAAGTGGATAACAAATTGAAAAATATTATGTATGATTGTTTTGATGCTTGTTACACCACTGCTCAAGATTACAGTAAAGAACAAACTGAATTACCATCCTTACTTAAGGGAGCTAACATTTCTGGGTTTATTAAGGTGGCTGATGCTATGTTTGCACACGGAGATGTATTTTAGATAGAAGGATAAATAGTGATAGATTTAAAGAATAAAATGTTTAAATGAAGAATGGTGTAGTGTGATGTCTGGTGTCATCTGGTGCCATGGTCAGGTGCCATCTGGTTCCATCTGGTGCCATACTATACCACTCCTATACCTCCGCGCTTAGTCTCAATCATCTCCGTCTACAACCATAACATGAATGAAGTCCCTGATTTAATCAACCTAAAAGTCCCCAAATATCTCCCTCTACAACGAGAATGGTTTAAAAAGCTCATGAGATTAGATACTTCTAAAGAACAAACCATCAGAGAACTTGATGATCACATTAACTCAATTCACCAAGATAGTCATAATGTAGTCAAGTTTATTCTCCATGATAATCAAATAGACGTGGATGCATTAACAGAAATACTTGATACCAACCTTGATTCTCTTAGGCAGTTGCTTGAATCACAATTTGGATTGCAAATATGGCAAAACGCAGTCACAGAATCAAGACATCAAATACTTCTGGATAATCATGAAGATGGACCTATTTCCTTTGATACATTAGAAACATTTGACAAATGCAATAAATTACAACCAGGAGACCTTATAAACCATAAATACACTCTGTATTTACAACTGGGACAATCCGAGGGTGATATGGAAGACTACATCAATAGCCATGCTAGTTATCAGTACGTGAAGGCATTACCATTTATCCTAAATAACCCCGAGATCCCGTTACCTGATGGGAATGAAGATGATGAGGTTATGGTGGCAGGAGGAACAGTATCACTTAAGGATCCTCTCAGTTTGAATATTTATACGACGCCGATGAAATCACAAAGATGTAATCATGTGTACAGTAAGGAATCAATAGAAGCCTATTTAACGGAACTGAGTGGATTGCATTATTGTCCTGTTAGTGGATGTCAATCGACGATCACCAAGACGGATTTGAAGTTTGATGAGCTTATGGATTTGAGGGTTAAAGTGTTTACAATAAGAGGGCAAAAGGAGAATCGGGATTTGGAGGTATTGTGATGATGAGTATGATGAATATGGATCAGATCATTAATAGTAATAATATAGTGTTTAGGGAGTGTTTAGGGAGTGTTTAGGGAGTGTTAATGGTAATAGTATAATGTGTTATTAGAATATCATGAAATAATATTGTAAATAATATGATAAATAATTCATAGATCATGATATAGATGTTATAATATAGATCTCATAATAAATCTCATAATCATAAATCTCATAATCATAAATCTCATAATCATTAATCTCATAATTTATATATCATCTCCAATTCCAAATACTACTTCTCAAACTTCAAACTTCTCAAATACTTCTCAATACTCGTCATTACTACTCCTCATTACTTCTCCTCATCACTCCTCACCACTTCTCACTACTTCTCAATCGCAAAATCATAATCATCACTAATATCATCGCGTTACAATGTCGGTAAACTATGGCCATTCTGTAGACGTCCCTGTTACTAACTTAGACGATGATGATGACATATTATTTCACGAACAAAATGATCTGAATAGTTTATTTGATATGGATTATGATCCTTCTCAAAGTCAACCTACCGGTATTGGCCTGAAATTTAGTCAGAAACTAAAAGCTTGGTTCATGCCTTCTTATAAACCCATAGAATCTTATGAATTACAAAATGCTTCCAGTTTTGATATTGATCGTGATAGTGCTGGAATAGCTGAAGATTTATCTCAACCTTTTGATCTGAAACAAAGGTTTAGTTTGGTCAGAAATAACTTGGCTGGTGTGTTTATTATGATCCCTATTATGGTATTGATAGTGGTGGTTGTTCTGATTCAACTGCCAGCACGAGGTCAATTGGTCAATTTGAGTAAAATGGTGTTATCTAATTCCACCCATAGTTTCCATCCCACTACAATTGTAGTATCACTTGATGGATTCCATCCTCATTATATTAATGCTGATATAACTCCTACACTTCATCAAATGATGGTTCATGATTATGGAGCTCCTTACATTGTTCCATCATTCCCATCATCTACTTTCCCCAACCATTGGACTTTGGTCACCGGTTTATATCCATCAGAACATGGAATTGTTGGTAATACGTTTTATGATCCTCATTTAAACAAACAATTTGTCAACACTAATGCCAAAAAGGGCTTGGACCCTGATTTTTGGCAAGGTGGTGAACCGGTTTGGAAAACCGCTCATAAACAAGGTATTAATTCGGCCATTCATATGTGGCCTGGAAGTGAAGTTCCTGGTGTAGGAATTGATGGAGGTCCTTTACATGTGGATCGATTTAATGGTTCTGAAGTATTGTCGACTAAAGTCAATCGAGTCATGACTTGGCTTGATACTGAGGATATTAACTCTCGTCCGGAATTAATATTAACCTATGTTCCTACCATCGATCAATTTGGTCATCAGTTTGGTATCACTGGTTCCAATTTGACCCATGCATTGTCTTACGTGGATGATTTTGTAAAGTTATTGAAGCTGGAACTTCTGACTAGAAACTTACAAAACATTGCTAATTTAATTATAGTGAGTGATCATGGAATGGCTCCTACTTCTAATGATAGACTTTTATATGTTGATGATCTCATAGATATGAATATGATTGAACATGTTGATGGTTGGCCCTTATTTGGATTACGGCCTTATAATAAATATTCCACTGATTTAGTGTTGGAAAAATTGTTTGATAAATTCAATAAACTCGATGAAAATACCAAAAATAATTTTGATATCTATAAAACAAATGATCTTCCTCCAGAGTGGAACTTTGGTGGTACTCAAAATCATAAATTTGATTACCGATTAGCTCCCATTTGGATTATTCCTAAAGTAGGTTATGTTATTACCACTCATAAACAAATGAATGAGTATAATAATGATTATCAACCTAAAGGAGTCCATGGTTATAATAATACTGAATTACTTATGAGGGCTTTATTTTTAGGCTCAGGGCCTTATTTTGATTCCCAATTATCAACAAACAATAAAAAAGTATTACCATTTAATAATACTGAGGTGTATAATTTAATTTGTCATTCACTTCATGTTACTCCAGCTCCTAATAATGGTACTTTTGGTAATGGTTATACTGTATCTGCTATAAATGGATCCAATACTTTACCTTCCGATTGGACTGATCCATTAGAGTTTCCGGACTTGGGATTTGAAACTCCTCATGTTGTAAATAATTCTACTTATGATATGCTTTGGAAATCAAAGCCTGATGAAGTAACTAAACCACAAGAATCTGTGGAATCCGAAGTCCCACATTCATCAACTATTGATTCTAACCCTACAAAAGCACAAGGATTTTTGGATAACTTTTTAGACAAAATTGAAGATATTGGTGATGATTTAAATAAAGGTATTGATAATACCGGTCAAAGTATAGATGATGGTATTGATCACTTGGCTGAAGATATTGAAGAAGGAGTAGAAGATTTAGATGAGTATTTTAAAAGTTTCGTTAATGGTGATAATAATGATGACTCTACATAAAATTAATATATATAACACCTTCATTATTGATCAATGTGATCATTAAGAATATTAGATAAATGCTGTAATGCTGGAAGATGAGGCATTCCATCTTCCGAGCTTCGGTTAGAGAGAACACCGTCTCTATAAGATAATGGGGATTTAGAATCTCTTTCCATTGAATCGACTGTGGTGATCAGTTCATTGGATCCAAACACTATATCTAATCGAGAACTACTTCTCTTTGGTGTAGTTTTCCCATCATTTAATCCTGGGAAAGAAGTACTACATTGTTGACATAAACGAACAATTACTTCTTTAGATAAATTGGAAAAAGTTTCTGATTTAATCAAAATAGACCAATTCCGTTTTAGTACTTGAGACATTCTAGCAATTAAAATGGCTTCATTGGCCATAGAAATATTGAACCAAATCTTTATAAGAGAATTAATTTGAAACTCATTCTCTAAAGGAATATCTTTATCACTAATAAAAATTTCCAATCCTTTATATAATGCTGCTAATACTTGACTTCTTAAGTCTACCAATTCATAATAATTAGCAAGAATTAATAATCCTGAATAATCATGTAAAGTAAATGATGGGATTATTGACCTATCAAATTCAATGTTACCAGTGTAAAGATAAAGTATAAGAACTTTAACCCAACTTATAGGCTCTGGTATGAATAATCGATTTGATTTGGCTTCTGACATCCCACTATCAATAAGTCTTTGGAAATGACTCCATCGAGCTATTAAGATATGTTTATGGACTTTTATCAGAGACACATTTGGATTAGAAAATATTTCTTCATCATAAATATCATAACTATCATTAATTTCCAAATGTTTATCTTTAGCTTTAGGATCATTAACGGCATAGATTTCGTAATCAGTATAACTTTCACTAAGAAGTAAATGAAGAAAATCATTGGCTAGGGTATTATTTGGTGTGTTGGCTAATGATGTCAGATGATCTTGATTATCAAATATTCCCAAGTGATTTAATCCTATTTCTAAAACTGCATTTAAATTGATTTCATCCTCTATAGATGATGATTTATCTCCACGATTATTCCCTATTAATAATAATGACTTTTGATTCGATATAATAACATATTTCCACTCATACTCCTTAAAATCTTCATTATAGGTACGACAGAAATATTCATCTAAATCACTTTGCTCCAACAAGGCCACATACTTTAATTTATCAAGATCATAATAAGATATATTAAACTGTTCTCTTGGATCAAATCCACTTAATGTCAATCCCAATTCGAGCTTAATCGCTTGGTTAACGCCTGAATCAAGGTAAAACCTATCACCATAACTTAACACCCGATAAAACTTATCGTCTTCACTATCTTCTTCTCCATAACACCGACCATGGTTTCTGGTTAATGATATTTCTCCCGTGGAATGATCGTATAAATCAAAAAACGAGACTTTATCTTTAACATGATTCATATTCTTATCTAAACCACCAAAACTAAATAGTTTATTGCCAGAAATGGTTATTGTATGATTAAATCGATGAACAAATTTATACGGACCAGACCAAACTTCAGTGATCAAATTATAAGCATATAGATCATTAATAGCACAAGAATCTACCAACCCTCCACTAATATATATAATATCTCCATTAGGTGAAAGACAACAAGAATGTCTTGAAATTGTTCTTAAAACACTAACATCAGGAGGATCGGGTAAACTTGTCCATTTTCTTTGAAAAATATTATAACTTATCATTAGTCGATTATTAATACTATCATTACGACCAACAATAAACTCATCTTCAGGTATCCCTCCCAATACAACTACATTTCCCTGTCCAATATATACTGCCAGATGGCCTTCTCGAGCCATATGTTTGTGACTATCATCAACTTCCCACTTCATAGTACAAGTATCTAAAAGATAGACATTACTATCAAGATCATCTAGATCATCAAATCCCCCAAATAAAAACACTATATTGGTTCCAATACATGAAACAATACTGGATTTTAACTTGAATGTAGGATGATAATTTTTGATCTTATATAGCCGTAATTGCTTATCCGGTGTAGTTCCCCTCTCACTTCCCAATTCCATCTGTAGATTATTCAACTTTTTTTTTTAACGTTCTTATCGCAAGATTTTTTTGTGGAGTAATTTCAACTTTTTGGTATAAAATTATTCAAGACTGCTATTTTTTTAAATTTATATATGATATTAGTTATAACTTTATGTATCCTTTTTATATTGATTATGGAAGACAACTAATCCTATTTATAAAGCAAGTCTGAAACTTTTGACTTGGGAACGAAAAGGGATTCCTTGAAAATTAGAAAAAGAAAAAGAAAAAAAAAAAAAAAAAAATCAGAGTCACGTGTTGATATGATGATGATTTTATATTAATGATATTAATGATATTAATGTTTAATAATCTTATTCATCTACCAGGTATCAAAAGGATCCTTATCAGATTCACTAATAAGAATCTCTGAATGTTGGAGTTCTTGTGCTAATTGTGATTTGAAAACTGTTAAAAATGCTCTTTCTGTGTTGGAATGATTACAAGTAATCACTGAAGAGCCTGATTCTTTCAAGTATAATGCTTCATGATGAGACAACTCACCAGTGTAATATAAATCAGCTTGAACTCCTTTAAATACTGATCCTCCTGAACCTGCACAAATTGCTATGGTCTTAATTTTGTGGTATTTGTCATTACCATTGGCTAAGGCAACACTTAAATACTTTAACCCTAATGACAGTTTAATTCTGGTAACTGCTTCCTCTATAGTGATTGGGGATTCTAAGGTTACAATTCTACCCATACCGCAGTCTTGTTCAGTTTCATGGGACTCAATTGGAACTTTTTCAATGACTTTGGATCCTTTGGAAACTCCTTCAGCTAAGAAATCATTAACTCCTCCTTTAGCACTATCAACTGCTGTATGAGGGGAATAGACACTAATATCATTCTTGATAAGTTTTAATAATGATCTCTGTTGGGGATCACTAGTGCCAATGGACTTTAATCCCCGAAATATAAATGGATGATATGCCATGATCAAATTAGATTTTGAACTAATGGCTTCTTCTACTACTGATTGTGTTAAATCTATAGTTAAAAGAATTTTCACTGGATTTTTCAATTCCACATCAGAATTGCTTGCTTCCACTAAAAGTCCTGTGTTATCCCAAGAAGAATCTGCTAACTTCTTTGGGTATAATTTTTGAATGGCATTAACTGCTCTTTTAATTGACATTGCAAACTAGTGAAAAAAAAAAAAAAAAAAAAAAAAAAGAAAGCTATCAATTGCGGAGGATAATAGTTGGATCCAAAAAAAAATGCGCACGCCGGGAATCGAACCCGGGCCCCTAGTTTGGGGAACTAGGATTCTACCACTGAACTACATGCGCAACTACTTTAAGAAAGTCAAATTTTAGGGTTATAGACATTAGTTAAGAGATTACATTTTTTTTCTTAGCTTGAAACGTTATTTCTATCATAGATAGGTATGTTAGCCAGGGTTTTTTTGAATTAGTTAAACGCCCTGAATTATTCTCTGTAGTTATCTTCCTTGTTATCAATTCTTGAATAATGGAATTTACTCTCACAGTAGTATTTCTAGCTTTACCCTTCTGAGATGAGAATTAACATATCGAACTAACATAGTTGTCTGAGTGCCGAGTGCCATCATGAGGCCTTCTTGAAGAGTAGTCTTATTTAATATATACATATAAGGGATCGGATCTTTTTTTAACAAATTCTGCTTTTTCAATGTATTCTAAACATATTATGATCTGAATGATCACTTTTTGCAGCCTATTCTTCTGTCTCCACTTTTCATTTATTATACCTTTTCAAGAAATATCATACTACATTAATATTCATACTCTTCTTCATTAGTACACTAACTTTTTTTTTTTTATTGAAAAATTGGTTCAAAGTATATTTTCTTGAATCGTAAATCAAAGAGGAAATGAACGGAAATAACACCAAAAAGAGCAACAAATGAGTATTATAAACTTTTATGGGGAAAGCGCAAAAAAAAAAAATTCCGAGTTTAGTTCCAAGATCTATTTTCCGATCTTACTTTTATCGATTTCCTGATCTTATTTTAATCCATAATTAGTATACTGTATAATTGACGATTACCAGTTATAATTATGGATAACAATGGTAATTTAGAGAACAGTGTAAATGAGCCATTTTTACCTAATAGTGATGATACAATTGATAACTCTAATCATGGAGAACACATAGTAGAGTACGAAGGAGAACTCATATATATGGATTCTATTAATTGGAGAGACAGTAAATTACTTAAATTTCAAATAATATCAGTTTATCTATGTTTTGTTTATTTTGGCATGGCTGAGCAGGCAGTAGGATCATTAATCCCAGTATTCCAAGAGTCTTATCATGTTAATGATACTCAAACGGGGTTTATCTTTTTAGCATCGGTTACAGGGTATATTTCAATGGGATTATTAAATGGAACCCTTCACAATTTAATGGGATTTAAAGGAGTTATGATTTTTGGAACCTGTTCATTATTATTGGGAGCTTTGGTCCTTAGTACAGCTCCACCATTTTTCATGGTTGTTCTTAGTTCCTCATTGAATGGTACTGGTTTTGGTATATTAGATGCTGCTTGTAATGCTTGGTTAGGATCGTTGAGTGATTCTAATCAGATTTTAGGTTTAGTTCATGGATGTTATGGTTTAGGATGTATGATATCACCCAGTTTAATATCGTATCTTTTATTGAAATCAAACAATCCTTGGAAATGGAATCATTACTATATTGTATTGGCTTCTATTGCATCTATCTGTTTACTTGTTTCAGGTATTTTCTTCAGGAATGAAACTGCTAAGAAACACAAATATTGTAATAGTGTAAAAATTGCTTCTATGAAAAAGACCAATTCTCCTTCCATTGAAATGAATTCTTTAAATAGTAGTAATGATATTGAAGAACTCGAAGATGAAAGTACCAATGAATCATTAGAAGCTGCTTCTTTATTAGAATCAATGAAATCGGGGCTCATTTGGATATTTGCTCTTGCTTTATTCATATATGTGGGGTCAGAGGCTTCATTTGGTGGTTGGGTAATTACGTTTTTAACCAGAATCAAGAAATTTGAGTATAAATATGCCTCCCATATGGCGACTGCTTATTGGACAGGAGTTATGGTTGGACGAGTCGGCTTAGGATTTATTACTGCTCTTTATTTCTCTAATGAGTTACGAGCTAATATGGCTTATATTGTCGGATCAGTCATTGGTTATGGTACCTTCTTTATACTAACAGAATTTACGTCATGGAGTTTTATTTTATTTTTTGTGGTTTTTTTCACTGGTTTGGCTGTGGGTCCTATATTCCCCACTACCATTGTTGCTGCTATAGGTGTCTTACATCCCAGATATCATTCAGCAGGTGTTGGTTTCATATGTGCCTTTGGTGGTGGTGGTATTGCCTTTGTCCCATTTTTAATCGGTTTAATAGCTGATTCAGTTAAAAATGGCTTGTGGTATTTCCCTGTTGTAGAAATAACATGTGCTTTAATAGTATTTTTCATTTGGTTCTACGTTTGTAAACGGTTTATGGCAACCTATGGTAAAAATACTATATGATATTATTATCTCATGACTATATTACAACTATAAATATTCTATAGAATAAATTAAAAATTCATTTCTCAGATTTTCCCTCCTTGTTCTTTCCATTCTTCAGGAGTAAATCCCTTTTGAGTAAATGCATGAATTCCTGCAATCTCTTCCTTTAAACTATTATTAACTAATCTATGTCTCATCAATTTGTTTTTGCCTTTAAATAATGGCGACACAATTATCACTGCAAATGCCTGTCCACATCCTCCTGACATATCTTCCACCTGAACCAAATCGGATTCAATCCTTTCTTCTATTATCAGCTTTAAACTATCAGCTGTTAAAGCCATTACTCCAGAAATATTCTTATCAAAAGAAAACTTTTAGTCAGAAGAAAATCATTTCTCGCTGCGAAAAAACGAAAAAAAAAAAAAAAAAAAAAGAGAAGAAAAAATAAAATCAAAAGTAAATCAAAGTTGCAACTGTCGTTTACGCATTATATAACATATATATGCTATATGAGTGAAAAAAGAATGAAAAAAATATAAACTATAATTACATGTTATTTACTCATTATTTTGATCATTATTGGTTTTGACATTAGATGTTTCACCGTGATGTTCTTGAGAGACACTGGAATGACCTCTTGATACAACATTGGTTTTAACCTCTTGATTTGATGGACTTAGCGAATCGTCCTTAACATCAAACGAAGTAAAAAAGTTGGGGATTTCTTTTGACGCTTTTTCAATCTTGTTCATAATTTCTTTAGTAGATATAGTCTCTGATTTTTTAAATGAGCATTTTTCAAAAAATTCTAATAAATCATCAGGGATAACACTTAATTCATCATGAGTTTCAATTAATTGATTAACAACTTCAATAGCCAAAAAATAGGAATCTCCTGATTGAGGCAGTTGTTCATTTTCATTAGCGGGTTTGGCATAAAGGATATTTGGTGATATCACTGTGGCCAAATTATGAATATCCATTTTAGATCCTGTTTCTTCATCAATTTCAGCAAATGATGCTACCCAATTAAAGAAATATAATAAAACTTCAACCAAGTTTCGATGACTTCGAGGTAACATACAATAAATTAATTTAATAATTCTTTTCTTTTTAACAAGATCGGGTTCTTTTTGTGATGAAATCCATAAATCATACAAATTAAATGTCAATAAAGGATTAGGTAAATCTCTTAACCATTTCTTCATTAATGCTGCTAATTGAACTGCAGTTTGTGCCGTAAAATCTGGTGATCTCAATGGATTACCATTGATTTGATCAGTTAATTCCCTTAATTTTTTGATATTACCATTTAACCTAAAGATCCCCTCTACTGACATATCTTTTGTCTTTAACGAACATATTAAACCATCAATTAGAATTGGAATTCTTAATTTGGAGGGCCCGACTCCTAAATCAGAATCAATTCCATATTTTTTGGTTAAATCTTGTAAATCAACTCCGAAAACTCCAGAAACCTTATCTTTCTTGTCACTATTACCAAACTTGAATTTATCCCAAAAAGTAGGCAGCTTTCTGGTTTGAATTAAAGATAATAATTCAGTTCTATTATACTTATTGCCCAGCAATTGTATAAGAGCCTCAACAGCAATGTGTCTAAGAATAAAGTGTTCTGATTTATCCAATTCGGAATAGTATTTATGACTTTTACTAATAATAGGACTTTTTTGTGACAAATGACTTGATGAATTTGAAACATTTGCCGGTAATGTATTATTGTTTTGACTTGATGAAGATGGAATATTCTTGATGGATTCAATAGGTTTTTGTCTTTGATATAAACTATTATGGTGCTTGAAAGCATTAGGTCTTTGATCTCTTGCCTGCTCAGCTGCAACCATTCTTGGAATATCATCCAAGGTTAATGATTTTTCATTTTTAAGTAAATCTGAAGTTCGATTCAAATGATTATTAGATATTTGTCTTTGAGGTTCTTCTCTAATAATCAATGATTTTCTACGACTCAAATTAAAGTGATCGTCATCATTTTGATGGGCAATATATGATTTTTGTGACGAAGAAATACTAATGTTCCGATTTCTGGATAATTCGGGGCTAGTCTTTCCATCTTGATTGATATTCTCGTCTTCATTTTGAGCTAAATCGGATTGTGCAATATCAGCCTCTGGTGCATCAATAATGACAGATCTTCTAGCATTTTGTCTTACTGAATTTGATAATTGATGACTTTGTCTCTTTGTTCTTAACCTAGTGATATCATTAAGTGTGTCTGAATATGTCGATTTAATTTCTTTATCCGATTTCATTCTATCGACACTCTTATTTAATTTATTATTCTTATAATCTAAAGCCATGACCTGTTTGGATCTTAAAAAGGCAATTTTCAATAAGAAAATCAATTGAGATAAATCATCTACTATCTCAAATTTTGTTGGAAGGAAATCTTCAACTTCATTATTAGCAATTTCACATTTCTTACAATGAATAATGGAATCTACATCATTGAATGATAATTGTTGAGTTTCTATATCATGTTCATCAATTTCTTCTCCACAACTATCACATTTGAAGCATTTAAAATGCCATCTTTTGTTTTCAGTCTTAACACATGATTTTTCGATCGATTTATGACATACTTCACATAAGTCTGAAGAAGTTAGTGAAATGGATAATTTATTTTGGATAAATTTAACTAATTTATCATCGGTAGATCCTGAGGTTGATGGTGGTTGACGTTGCTGGATTTGATAAATTTCATCGAATTCATTAGTAATAATCAAAAAATTATTCAAGGCAATGGCATCACCTCTTACCTTATTAAGTAATAAGGAATTTTGCAATCCAGTCCTAATCAATAATTTTAAATAATGAGCACAACCAGTGATCACTGATAATAATTCTGAAGACAAACTACCAGAAGTAGAAATTTGATTTGATTTTCTTAAGATGGCTAAATAGCTCATTATTTTTCCTGATATATTTCTTGGTTCCTTCTTTAAAATTTGTATATCATTAACATCAAAATCTGAATTTTTTAATAAAGTTTGAAGATATGTGATAGCCTTAAATAATATCTCAATAAATAAAACTAATTTACCTGTGGAAATCAAACCATTAAATTGATTGCCAATACAAGCATTTAATAACATATCAGATATACAAGATGCGGTGACTTCTTCAAAGCTTGATAAAGTCAACCAACATTTCATAACTACTTCTTCGATTTCATTTTCAACAGTCATTAAAACATCAGGATGGGAACTGAAATCCAATTTTTCTAAATCGATAGAATTATTAAATCTTTGATTTAACCCAACGGTATCAGCTGTTATACATACATTCCAAAACTTATGAACCATGTAACATTCAGGGTGCCATTGTTGATTTCTTCCTCCTCTAAATAATTCAACAAATTGCTTTACAATAGAAGATTTACAACCTTCACAATGAGTAGCATATAAGGTAGAATAGTGATAATGACAATATATTTTATTGTCATGTTCATAATAACTTTCATCAGATTCAAAAACTTTTTGACAGATGGCACACTTAAAATGTTCAAGATGATATTTGTTCCCCAAGGCAGTAATATAAGGCCCCCTTAAAGCATTGTTACAATTATAACAAATCAAATCCAATTTTTTGAAATAATCGTATTCACAAAGAGCTACTTGATATTTTAAATTGGTATTTTTGTCAGTTATTTCATAAGGGAAAAATTTGGATGAACATTGTACACCACAATCATTACAACAAAAACAATCCACATGGAAGGCACTTGATAATGCTCTCACGAATTGACCAGTTATCTCCAAACCACATTTTTTACAAATCTTTTTCTTTTTTCGTATACTTCTTTTGTTATTAAGTGATTTCATATTATTAGCATTGTTACCATAAGATAAAGAATCGGTAGAAGTAGCTTGAGAATTGTTGGAAGATGGCCCATTGGAATTGGGATTGGAATTAGCAATATGTGGAGGAGGAAATAATTGAGTTTGATGGACTTTATTGGTACTATTAGTATTTCTGGTTAAAGTTGGAGGTCTTTGGGATAATTGTTGTTGTACCATTGGGGGCATCTCCTTATTATTCTTAACGGAAAAAGTATTTTGTTGATGAAAAGGGAAAGATCCATGATTAATTGAATCATTATTTTGATTTATTGGAGGAGAAGGGGTTGGAGAATCCGTTATTGAATGTCTATTTGATCTTGGTATGGTAGGAGCATTAATACCACTATGTTGGTGTTGATCATGATTAGACATATTATAGTTATTATTCGAAGGTAATGGAGGAATTAATTGGGTCCAGCTTTGATTAGTTTGGCCATTATCATAAGGAATTCCTAAATCATAAGAATCATGATTTTGACTATGAGATCGTTGGTGCAACATGGGTTTTGATTTAACTGGATTAGATTGAGACGAATTAATCAATTCATTGGTATTATTTGATATTTTAAATGGGGACATTTGATTTGCCCTTGAATTATTTCCACCTTTGTTGAAGCTTGGTTCTGTCATTATCTTAAGATGGATAATAGCAGAACTTCACAAACAAACAAACAAACAAAAAAAAAAAAAAAAAAATTAAAAAAAAAGGGGAGATAAAAGAATAAAACGATATTAAAAGAGCGACTAGTTATTAAAACTTATTAAACATATGAATCACAATTGACTTCTTCTGTGATAAAGGACGTTATTGATTATTTATTTTCCTGGAATAAAATAATTGAAAATCTCCTTTCTATGGAAAAAAAAAACAGTTAAAACAAGACTTGTTTTTTTTTGTCCTTTGTTTTTTATTCGAGTGAGATCTAAAAAAACAGCATCAGCGACGTGTGTGCAGGATGTTACATCGAACATCAAGTTTGGTTAAATTAGAGAAACGACTTTTATAGACAACAATAGCTAGAGAAAAGAATGATGTAATATAAAAGCTACGGTAACTGAAAATCAAAATCAAGACACAAAGCCAACACAAAAAGTTCAATTTTGGGGTCATTTTTATGAGTTGACATAACAATAACATTAAAAGTGGAGTCAGAAAATTGAAAAAAAAAAAAAAAAAAAACATTCAACTTGACTCCTCGCTGAGAGTTAGAGTCATATACATAAAACAGTACAAAAAGCTTCTTTGACTATATAGAACTATATAGAAGAATTAATAGATCATTCATCTCCATCATTCTTATAGAGGTTTGAGGTAATGATATATTTCTAATTAGAAACCATTGAATAAAAGTCATGAGTTCCCGAATTTCATGTTATGCATAAGCGACTAATTTTAAACAAGCAACATTTAATATTAGGGCAATCGATACAAACCAGAGCAGAATTGTGAATAATCCAAATTTCCCCACAATATAAAGTGGTTATTTATAAAACACAAAGCTGGGTATATTGATGTATTATAATGACAATAGTGTATTGTTTGAGATATGTCTAGGGATGAACTTTGATTGGTTATATTGATGCCTTAATAGGATCTTTGGGTATATGGAAATTGTTAGACCTTTAGACCTCAAGAAGACCTTTAGACCTCTAGAAGATTAGACCTTTAACCTTAACACCTTTATACCTTTACACCTTTACACCCTTACAATATTACACCTCTTGTTTGATCTCCTTATATCTATCTCCCTACTTTCGTCACTTCTCAAATCACATACACATTATACTCATATTGACTATACTCAGCCAATACCTTCTCTGTTTTGTTCCAAGGAACACCAAAAATTCCCGAATTTATCTTAGGCATGTTTATCATAATTCTATCACCTTTTCTATCTAAATTGTCTTCCATAATCTGCAATTTAATTGAAAAGTCCCTCATGGCCATATCAGTATACTCAATGATATCTTCAGGCTTGGTGGTAAAATCACTAGTAAATAAACACACAACAAATGTAGGTCCAATGGTGTTGTGTCCTGGATCCCTAGGATTACTGGCAATGATTTGACTAGTACCTAATAACTCTGTTGATGAGTACTGGCTACAATAATCTTGATGAACCCCATAAGTAGAAGGAAACTGCGTTCTAAATGCTGTAGCTACACCAGCACCCCAAGACCCCTGAGTATTACAGGAATGTACAAATATTGAAATTGAACCCGAATTATAGGGTTTGTGGCTAAACAAGTCACCTTGAATTACATTAAACATGATAGATAAAAAATCCCTCGCTCACTATTACGCAGAGTTATATGTATATGTGTGTGTGTGTCTGTGTGTGTCTGTGTATGTTTCACATTGTCTCTATATCGTCTAATTACATGCTCTTAATCCTTGACCAGGGACTCTTCTCCAATATCTTTTTGTGGGACCAAACAAAATCTCTCTGCTTTGTTGCCATACTTGAAGCAAAATGTCTTTCCGAGGAAGCATATCACTAAATACCACTTTAATTATATCATCTTTGGGCTTAGTATAAGAATCTTCATTGTCATTATACCTAAACCCTAATTCGTCAATCTTTTTGGTCTTGGAATTCTTCGTCAATATACACATATAAAAGATCACTTGACCATACCCATAGAACCCCTCATGAATTACAAGATCAATGATGTTTACCAATGGAATAAACACATTCTTATCGTGTTTACTCAGAAACTTCCATCGAGATTGTGAATGAAGCTGAATCCCAATATTTTTAATAACCACTATTGACTCTTCTTGTTGCTGATGACAATATAGAAACAATGCCACTATGAAAAGAAATGCTATCAACCCATTATCCTTATTGATTTCAAATATTAACCGTTGACCTTTCGCATATACCAAATAGTTTATATATCCTATTGCTACTGCTAAAATGGCCACCATAAGTCCTGTTTTGTATTTATAAAATGCATTTGGTCTCTCCCTTACAGTGAACTTTGTCACATTTTTATCGACATCTTTAGGCGTGATATCTAGTATATAGTCTTTACTGGACATAGTAAAGAGATTTTAGACTCTTTTTCCAACCTGAGTCAAAAGGTGAATAAAATGAGTAATATCGCGCAGCCTCTTTTTTACCTATATTTAACTATACAATTTATGGTTTACGATCAATGGTACCAACCATTTCTTCGTTTTTACGTAATTCTTTTGTTTTAGATAATCTTGGAATTGGTTTAGATCCAGTTCTTCTTTGAATTTCTTTTTGTCTATTAGTTTCAGCATCTTCTTTTAATGCTCTTTCTCTACTCTTTATAATTTCTCGTTTTTGATCTTCAAACGTTTGTCTAACTTTTCGAAGTTGTTTTTCAAAATCTTCCTTTGGTGCATATTTGATATTGGAAATACTGGTGTGTTTTTCTAAATCAGGCATGGTTTTCCTATTTAGAGCAATGTCAATTAATTCTGGATTGTTTTTCTCTTCAGAAATAAATTTCAGTTTAACTTGTTTCCGAGTTCTATGGGGGAATAAATCCGCTATGAATGAAAAGTCTGTACCCCAAGTACTTAAAGCTTCATAAAATTGGAAAAGCTCTTCTTTACTCCATTTATCAACATATCGTTTCTTGGAATACGTATTTGAGGTTACACTATGTTCAAATACATTGGTTTCTTGTCTTTCTCTATTATCATAACCTAAAGCACTTTCTCGATGAACTTGAGTCGATTCTGTATTAAAGCCAATATTACTACCTTTTAATTCAAGTTGAATTGTTGATTTTTGAGATGGGGAACTTTCAACGTTTGGCTTCTCAATTTCAGTATCTTGATCCTGAGTACTGATATTGTTTTCATTCAATACATCCTCAAAGGCATCTTCATAACTTATTTTTAAAGCTCTTGCTCTTATACGGGCATTCTTTCTAAATGATTTTTCTTTAGCTTCTCTTTCTTTAGCTTGTTTAACATGTTGAAAGTCAGAACTCACTTTCCCTATGGGTAAATTGGGTCTACATAGATCTTTCATCGATATATGATTAACATCAAGGATAAGTTGAGATCCAAATTGAGGAGATGCATCAAATAATGATTTGGGTAATAAACTCAAATCAGTCACCGTGGTTATAACTTCTTCTGGGGCTAAAGGTAATTCATTTGTCACAGCTGAATTACTAAGTTCTTCTTCATCAACCTCTCCTGTACGGTATTGAACAAATACTCGTCTGTCAGGGTCATATCCATAAACAATTTTTAATCCATCTCTATAAAGGTCATCTCGTTTCATTGATTTTAACTTCATTTCCACGACGTCCGGCGTTGTTGGTTCTACAGTCTCTTGACCTTCTTCGTTAGTAATATCTGTTACTGATACTGGTTCCAGAGAATGATTTGGTTCTCTTATAGGTATTGAAGTTGGTTCTTGTTGAGTACTATCGGGTTGACTAATACTCATTCGTTTGTCCATGGCACCTCTATGAACCGAGGATCTTCTTCTTTTACTAGGTTGAAAATCTGGTACACTTAAAGATATCGATGCCGTTCTTGACCCTGGCCTTGACCTTCCCGATATACTGGATAATCTTCTACCTTGAGATACCGTGGATGATTTTCTTCTAGATATCAAACTCTCAGATGGTTTTTTAAAAATGTCATTATCATCATCATCGTCTTCATCATCTTCATCTTCCTCTTCTTCTCCTTCATCGTCTTCATCTTCTTCAGCAACAGCTGAAGTCTTTGACTTATCATGAGGATCTATATCATCGTACTTAGCCTCATCCTGAGTCTTGGTAAAGAACTTAATCTGGCTCGATTCTGGAGTGTTATCTTTAGAACTCTCAGCTTGAGGACTAGCTGTGGATTCTGCTTGAGTTCCTCTCCTACGAACAACGTTCTTCTTTAACTTGGGGGTGAACTGGGTTCCCTTTTTCCGGACAATACTACTCATAAATAAACGATATGTTTTTATTCCTTTATATTTCTTTATTTCAATAAGGGAAAGTGCGCATCGCACAAAAATATCACAAAGCTGGAGATGACATTTTTTAAACCTCTTTACTATGAGAGCTATTCAACGACAAGAATGGAAAAGTAGTAAAGAAGATGATTGGATATTGAGTGTCAGGTACTTGGAACAGTTAAATAATGCAAGTTTTGTACTGACTACGAGTCTGGGGGGTCTAAATGTGTATAATTTACTGACACCAACCCCCATTGTTAGTATTCCCCAAGCCCATGAATCGTCTATCAATGCTTGTAAGGTCATGGACAGTAATTTAGTGGCCACAGGATCCAGTGATGAGGTCAAAGTTTGGGATATTAGAAGTGGTAGTCAAAACCCGGTGTATAGCATAGATAATACTAAAGGTAGTAATTTTTTGAGTTTGGATTATAGTAATAATTTGTTAGCAGGAGGAACAGAATTGATGGGAGTTGATGCAGAAGTTCATATATGGGATGTTAGACAACCGCAGAATCCATGGAAGTCATTTACTGATTCACATCATGATGATGTTACTGATGTAAAGTTCCACCCTACGATAAACGAATATTTGATGTCAGGGTCTACTGATGGATATGTGAATATATATGATTTAGATCAACCAGATGAAGATGAGGCATTACATCAAGTGATCAACTATGCATCAGTTCATTCATGTCATTTCATTCAAGAAAGAAGAATCTCGGTGTTGTCGCATATGGAGACATTATCATTTTTTGAGCTCAATAGTGATAATTACGAACAAGTTGAAGAGCCAGGGCCTCATGATCTTGAGGATGTTAGACAATTGTGGCCAGATTGTGAATATGTAGTGGATATAAATCCCAAAGGATATGTATCATTTGGGTGTAATTCACAAAGTAAATTGACAATGTATCCGTTTAACCCACAACTGGAAGGGTTTGATACTTCACAACCTGTGTGGTTTCCTGGGGCTCATGGAGAAGAAGTGGTACGGGACTTTCAAGTATTGCCTAATGGACAAAATGCATTGAGTTGTGGAGAAGATGGGGTTATTAGGTTATGGGAGTTACCATATCAATTATCAATGATGAGTTTAGAGAGTGGGGAGGGTATAGAAGAAGAAGAGCGGGAGGATATAGATGAAGAAAAGAAGGAGAAGAAAGAGAAAAAGGAGAAAAAGGAGAAGAAAGAAAAGAAAGAGAAGAAGGAAAAGAAAGATAAAGACAAGAAAGAAAAGAAGGATAAAAAGGACAAAAAAGAAAAGAAGGATAAAAGTAAAAGAAAAGATGTAAAGTATAAGCCTTATTAGATATGCATTGATAGAATGAGACAACTATAATAAGATGACATAGAAAGAAATACATAAAATATGACATTAACTGTACATATAAGTAATGATAGTATTTATAGTATTGGTAGTATTTATATTACATATATTTATAATACTCAAAATATTCATCAGTTTCTCCCTTCTCCTCACCTCAACGCTTAAAAGTTGCAATTATTGAAAATTGAGAGTGAAATATCAATAAATTCTCCAGATTGCAAAAATCATAAATAAAAAAAAAAAAAAAAAATTTAAATAAATCAAAAAAATTACAAATATCCTCTATAATCATCTCTTCACCTTCAACACCTTCAACCTACTCTCTAAACCCCCCATCACTCCTCCTTAACTCTCCATCTCTATTAACACTTTCTTAGCCCTAGACAATGTCCTGCACACTGCTCCCCTGCATCCGCTCGCCGATTCTATCTGCATAGCTCTATAATTTTTCCTTTAATGGACACACGCCCTGCAATAGTTTATCTTTATATTTCTTCCCCTACTTTTTCTGAGCCGTCATTTCGCAGTCTCTGTCTCGCGATCTTCCCAATAGAGAAATTTATCAAGTAGACTAAAGTTTTTTTTTTCTTTTCTCTTTCTTATTGTTTAACCCGGTTGCTTTTGTGTACAGATTAGCCGTTAGTTAATATGGCCGATAGCTATAGTGAAGGAGAAAAATTGGTTATTGGTGGAGAAAATATTGTCGAAAATGGAGAAGGAAAAGGTGTTGACGGAAATGTGAAACACGAGTTGGAGGAAAACACAGTTAGTGAGGATGGAGTTTCCAAAGATAGTAAAACCCATAGACTTTCTGAACCTGAAAGTGATGATAATAAAAGAATCAAATTAGAAAATGATAATAGTAATTGTGATGAGAAGAATGGTGATGAGGTAAATGGTAATGATGAAAATGGTAATGATGAAAATGGTAATGGTGTAGTCGAAGCTGAAGTTAATGCCAAAGTTAATGCTACGGATGGTGGTGACTCCGATCAAGATGGTGTGGCTGTTGTTCCTCCAGTACAACCTCAATTATTCTATACGCCTTTGAAAACGGGGTTGGTTTATGATGTAAGAATGAGATATCATGCAAAGATCTTCACCTCTTATTTCGAGTATATCGATCCTCATCCTGAAGACCCTAGAAGAATTTATCGGATTTATAAAAAATTAGCTGAAGCTGGTCTTATTCAAGATACTTCATTATCGGGAGCAGATAATATTGGTCCATTAATGTTGAAAATTCCTGTACGAGAAGCCACAGCTGAAGAGATTCTTGAAGTTCACAGTGAGGATCATTTACGATTTATTTCTCTGACGGAATCTATGTCTCGAGATAGATTATTGGAAGAAACTGAAAGGGGAGATTCAATCTATGTTAATAATGATTCTTACCTTTCAGCTAAACTTTCTTGTGGTGGTAGTATTGAAGCTTGTAAAGCTGTAATTGAAGGTAGAGTTAAAAATTCCATGGCTGTAGTAAGACCTCCTGGTCATCATGCTGAACCAGAAACTCCTGGTGGTTTTTGTCTTTTCAGTAATGTTGCTGTGGCTGCCAAAAATATGTTGAAACTGTACCCTGAATCAGTAAGAAAAATTGTTATTGTGGATTGGGATATTCATCATGGTAATGGAACTCAAAAGGCATTTTTAAATGATCCTCGGGTATTGTATATCTCATTACATCGGTATGAAAATGGTCGCTTCTATCCCGGGACAAAAGCCGGGAGTTTACATATGGTTGGTGAAGGAACTGGTGAAGGTTATAATGTAAATATTCCTTGGTCAGCTCCAGGAACTGGTGATGGTGATTATATTTATGCATTTAATAAAGTGGTCATTCCTATTATTAGTGAATTTGATCCTGATTTATTAATTGTTAGTTCAGGTTTTGATGCTGCTGATGGTGATATTATTGGTGGGTGTCATGTAAGTCCCGCTGGTTATGGGTATATGACTCATATGCTTAAGGCTATAGCGAGAGGTAAGATGTCAGTAATATTAGAAGGGGGTTATAATCTTGATTCTATAAGTAAGAGTGCTCTTGGAGTGGCTAAAGTATTGATAGGTGAACCTCCTGAATCTACAATCACTGCCCAACCGTTATTGGATACAATTGAAACCATTGATGATGTTATTAAAGTTCAATCCAAATACTGGAATTGTTTGAAACCAGGTAATCCTACTAAATTATTTGATGATGTATTTGATTTACCTGAGAATACTAACGGATATAAACTTGGTAATATATCTGATCCTATACGGTCTTTCCAAGCTAATGAATTATTCAATAATTATAAATTTGTTAATTTACCTATAGTTGCTAGTGAAGCTGAGAATCTTAATCCATTTACTACTGATTTACCTCCTCATTTGGAAGATTTAATTGTTGCTAGTCCTGATATTAATTCTTGTCCTATAATAATTGTCACTGTTCATGATCCACCCGAAGTTTGGGCTAATATTAATCCTATCAATGGTAATATAGAAGGTAATTCTTCTGTAGTATTGGACCACCCATTAGTTCAAATTATTGAAAGAATTAAGAAGGAACAAGAAGCTGATGAAGATATTGATCAAAAGATTGGTTATATTGATATTAATATTCCATCTTTTAGTTTACCAGTAGCAAAAACTGGATCTCTTGCTTTAAATCATCAATCTACTGCTCCCGCCAGTGCTTATAATCCTAATATTTTCAGTCAAGAGTTGATGCTTTATATTTGGGATAACTATTTAAGCTATTTCTCCCAATTAAAGAAAATGGTCTTTGTTGGGTATGGTGATGCTTATCAATCGATTGTTCATTTATACGCCAAGAGATCATCACAAGAAATTAAAGATTTAGTCAAAGGTACTGTGGTATATGTTAATAGATCCAATCTTAAACCATTAGTACCAGTTATGGATGAATCCATGGTAGATTGGTTTTACCAAAATTCAGTAATTTTCACCAGTTGTTTGAATCCTTGTTGGATTAGTAGTAATAGTAATGGTACTACTAATAGTTCAGCTTCTGTTACTAGAAATGGAATCAATGGATCCAGCACTCATACAGTCAATAATGAAGATCTGATAAAACGACCAAGAAGAAAATTTGGTAGAGTTATAAAGGCCAATAATGATGGATTATGGGAAGTAATATGTGAGAGATTTGATGAAGGAGTAGATTTCATTTTAGATTCTATAGAAGATTATAGTAGTAGTAGTAGTCAAAGTAACTAAAAGTAATATAAAAGAAATTTTATTTTAAAAACTTATTTTCATATGAGTATATTGATGCATTTTATATATATAGAAAAAAAAAGGTCTATTAGGTCATTATTATACATAGCTTGGAAACCGTTTGGCAAACTGTTTTTCAAGATCGTCAACGTCAGGTATAGAGATTTCACTTGAATCACTCAATCTTCTTTCCAGTTTTAGATCATTTTCGGGGGTTCTTAAGTAAACTGGTTTTTTAGGTTTAGGAGGAGGAGGTTTTTTGACCTCAGGGTTAACAGCTGGGGGTTTTAACTTAGACAGTTCAGGTTTATTGATATTCATTCTAGGAGATATTGATCTTGATTTTGAAGAATTTGATGATAAACTTTGAGGAACCTTTGGAGGTTTAAGATGATTATTTTGTTTTGAACCTGTAGTCGGACTATTTATAGCTGCCAAATCATCATTATCATTTTCGGTAAATCTTCCATAACCTTGAGCAGTCTTCTTATAATCTTGTTCCTCATTGTTGAATAATTGAGCCATTCTCTTTTGAATGGATAATTTTTTAGGTTTATTATCATTGGTATCAGGAGGATTATCAACGACATCTTCAGGAGATTCACTATATTTCCTATTACCAGACATCATTTGTTTAATTGAAGAAATACTTGATCTCTTATTAGAAGTACTAATTTCACTAGTACCAGTAGAACTATTACCAGTACTAATTTTTCTTAAACCATTCTTAATCATCAGGAAACTACCACCAGTATTTTGTCTCAGAGAAACCCCTGATTTTGATTCATCTTCCATATCACGTAAAAAGAATAAAGTATTATCTTCACCCGTAGGAGCCATTTCTTCAGATTTTCTAGAATTGGACAAATTTTCACTACTTTTACTAAGTTGTTGTTGAATATAATCCTTCAAATTAGAAGATGAAGAAGGCATTGTAATAGGCAGAACACTTCTTGATTCATAAGACTCTTGATAAAATGATTTGGGGCGATTATTGGAAGAAGATCTTTGGGGTAAAGTGGGGGTACCATAGGTTGATTTAGGTCTAGAAGAAGTTCGTGTAGAATTCTTTAAAAATTTACTAGTATCAATTGAAGCAAAAGGATCATTGGATTTGGGAGTTATCTTCCGATTAGGTTCTGCTTGAGAATTAGAATTGTTTGAAACACTGGATGATACAGGACCAGGACCAGGAGTAGGAGTAGGGGTTGAAGTAGAAATAGTGGCAGAAGAAGAAGATTTATGAATATCATGATGTTTCTCTTTAATTGATAATGGAATAACATTAGGAACTGGAGAGTTCATCATAGAACAGACCTCAGCCAATAATTGAACAGCATTAGGTCTCCGTCTAGGATCTTCACGCAAACAACATTTGATGATATTTTTTAAACGACCACTAAACATCAGACCCAGTTGATTATGAGGAATCCTTAAACTAGAAGAACAATGAAGAATCAGGGATTCAAGATGTTGTAAGGTGGTATGAGAAGATCGTTCAAAAGGAGTAGTATAATAACACAATTTATAAAGAAAACAACCCAAGGCCCAAATATCCAGTTTATCATCAATAGGGAACCCCCGAGATAAATCAATCATTTCAGGGGCTCGATATTGAGGAGTAGTATGTTGCATTATATCATCCAGAACAGTTTTCAAATCTTTTTCTGATTTGGGAGCAGGAATATAACCTACAGAAGAACCAAAATCACACAATTTATAAGTTCCTTTATCATCAATCAAGACATTTTCAATCTTAATATCTCGATGAAGTAATGGAGGTTGAAGGTTATGACACATGGCCACCCCCAAAGTTATATCCCTCATAATCACCAAAATCTCGGGTTCAGTAAGTTTATTGGTTAATCGAGTATTCATGAAATCAATTAACCCATTATTGGAACAATATTCCATTAGTAAAAACACTTCATATTGTTGAGCCACAGGACCATCACCACTTCCCAATCGAGAAGCATGAGAATCAATATATGAAACAATGGTGGGATTCCCCCGTAATCGTTTCATAGCATCAACTTCTTGTCGTAAAAGATTCAATTGCCATTTATTAGGAACTGCTACTCGTTTCAAACAACCAGTAGTAGCCCCATTGAATGGAGGATCTATCTGGCACGTGTAAACAAGAGCAAACCCTCCAGCGGAGATGTATTTGGTTATGTTAACCTTGTGGGATCCTACTGTTAACTTAGTTCCCGGCGGGTAAGCATTGGGAGGAGGAGGAGGCATTAGGAGAGGGATATTTGTGTTGGTCCTTTTTCAGTTGATTCAACGAGTGAGAGAGCAGGGTTCGCAACGGAAAGGGGAAAAGAAAAGAGAAGAGAAGAGAAGAGAGAAAAAGAAAAGAGAAGAGAAAAAGAAGAGAGAAGAGAGAAAAGAAAAAGAAAAAGAAAAGAAAAAAAAGAAGATGAAACTCTACTTCGAAGCAGAAAAATATATACGAGATACCTCGGAGCAAAACGGTAGTCTTCAAAGTCGGATCTTCAACGACTCTAAACTCACTAATTCCCCTAAACATGTATACGCATTGGTAGTTTCTTGTCTTGAGTATAAAGCGCATATTAATAAGATCATCACCAAGTCCAAGATCAAACAGTCCAAAGAGATAAAAAAGGCTAAAGTTAGTGATGGAGTGTTGTTATTAGTGGTACATGATTTAATTTTCAGTGCCAAAGGAAGAATTCAACTGGGAAAACATCCTATTAAGGATGCTATATTAGCTCATAAGACCCGGCTTCAATCCGAGTTGGTCAAACTTAAGCTTAAACATAAAGTCACTCAAATAGACCAATTACCAGATATAAAGAAGATTGATGAAACCCCAATACGATGGATTCGGATTAATACTATAAAGATATCACCTCAAGAGTTTATAGAAGCCAATAAGTGGTTTCTGGACTTGAACCCTGTAGATACTATTGGTGATATTTCTAATCCTGGTGTGGTATATAAAGATGGTTACATTGACAATTTATACGGATTACATCCTCAAGAGAAAATAATGACTACGGCCGCCTATAAAAATGGAGAGTTTATCATTCAAGATCGGGCTTCATGTTTCCCCGGAGCCATATTATTTGGTGATGATGAAAACCTTCCTCATCAAGTTATTGATGCTTGTGCAGCACCAGGAAACAAAACTACTCATGTCGCATCGTACTTAAAGGCATTAGCACCTCCACACTCGGTAGTGTATGCATTTGAACGAGACTCCAATCGAGTGAAGACGCTTCGGAAAATGTGTGACATCGCTACTAATCCTCACCAATTAGTGCAAATAACCCACGCTGACTTTACTTCTATAGATGTTAATGATTTTGGTCAAGTTCAAGCGTTGGTAGTGGATCCTTCTTGTAGTGGGTCAGGGATATTTGGACGAGCACTCGAAGATGGCGTTGAGCAGGAGAGAGCTTCGGATGATCGGTTAGATCGACTTTCCCGGTTTCAGTTTAAGATCATGAAACATGCGCTTGAATTCCCTAATGCTACAAGAGTAGTATATTCTACGTGTTCTATACATCCTCAAGAGAATGAACGAGTGGTGGTGGATCTCTTATTAGACGCTGAGGTGAAGCTGAAGGGGTGGCGGTTAGCTCCGCGGCGCACAGTACTTCCACAATGGTCTCGTAGAGGGTGGGAAGAGGAATTCACTGCCTTGGCGTCTGAGGAAACGTCTGTTCAAGACCTTGCTGGAGGATGTGTTCGGGCGGTGGCTAATGAGGACGGAGGAATAGGTTTTTTTGCTGCATGTTTTGTTAGGGGGGAGCAGGAACAGGAGCAGGAACAGGAGCAGGAACACAAAGAAGAGTACTCTGATTGGGAAGGGTTTGCATAGTGTTCATGTATATATTATGTATTGTTCGTGTATGTATTATCTAGTGTTCATGTATATATTATCTAGTGTTCATGTATATATTATCTAGTGTTCATGTATATATTATCTAGTGTTCATGTATATATTATACATCCTTCATACATCCTTCATCTACATAGTCTAAAACCTACTGATAATATCATCAATAACTTGTTGAGTAGTAGAATTACCACCCAAATCAGGAGTCTTGATCTTATCTTCAGCCAAGTTAGCATCAACAGCTTCATAGATCTTGGCTGCAGGTTCAGAATGTCCCATGAATTCCAACATTAATGCTGTAGATCTAATAGTAGCAATAGGGTTAGAAATTCCTTGTCCTTCAATGTCTGGAGCTGATCCATGACATGGTTCACCAATAGCAAAGTTGGCACCAACATTGGCTGAAGGAACTACACCTAAAGATCCCACTAAAGCAGCGGCTCCATCACTCAAGATATCCCCATATAAATTAGGAGCAACTACAACATCAAAAATCTCTGGTTCTCTGAACATACGGTAAACCATGGAATCAACAATTTGTTCTTTATGTTGAATGTTACCATATAAAGAAGCATTGGCATCATAAACCAGACGACAAGCTTCTCTAAATAACCCATCGGATTGTGATAACACATTAGATTTATGAGTCACAGTCACGGTTGGTTTATCATGTAATGAAGTAATGGCACTAGAACTTTCTCTCACCGTTTGTCTTTGTAAGGCAATATCATAAGCCATTTGAGCAATTCTGGTAGTAGCAGTTTCGGTGATTCTTTTAATGGCCTCAGCGATTCTAGTTCCGTCTTCGGCTTTGTAAGTTTTTTCTTCTTTGACGTACAAATCTTCAGTATTTTCTCTAACAATAACCATATCAACAGGTCTATCTTTAGGACCGGCTGATTTAACAGGACGAACATTGGCGTATAATCCTAATTTCTTTCTTAAGGCCACAATTGGTGATGAATATCCAGCGACTTTAACTGATGGTGATGAAACAGCTCCAAATAATGCACCATCACATTCTTTTTGTAAAACTTCAACAGTTTCTTCAGGCAATGCTGTTCCTGTCTTTTGGAACAATTCATATCCGGCGTCAAGATTGACAAAATCAAATTTCAAATCAAACTTAGATGGTAAGTTTTCTAATACTGCTTTACCAGCAGGAATAACTTCTCTACCAATTCCATCACCAGGAATTAATCCGATTTTAAGGGATTTTAAACTACTAGAAGATGTAGAGAATGTTCTCCGTAATCCACAAGATATCATTGTTGACTAAAAATGAAATAAATTTTTCAGTTTATGAGTCAACCGGGGTTGGTTATTACACTATGAGAGAGAGAGAGAGAGAGAGAGAGAGAGAGAAAGAGAAAGAGAGAGAAAGAGAGAGAGAAACTTGATTACCAAATTAACAATGTACATTCTTTTTTTTTTTGTTCTTGGTTCAGTATATACAAGGGATTGAATAATTTTACATTTAGTTATCACCTTTGACAATTCCAACCTTAGCTGGTCTTAAAACTCTGGAGTTTAAAGTATAACCTGGTTGTTGAACGTGGAAAACAGTACCAGGTTCTTTATCAGGTTGAGGAATTTCAAAAGAGGCTTCATGATGGTTTGGATCAAATGGTTGTCCAATAGGATCAATCTTCTCTATACCATAACTCTTTAATGTTTTTTCAAACACTGATCTGGTCATATCAACTCCTTCATACAAGTTTTTAACTTCATCATTACTAGCCAATGTTTCTTCTTTAACTGCGTTTAATGCCAAACTGAAGTTATCAAGAGATACGATCAAATCTTTGGAGAATTTTTGTAAGGCAAAATCCTTAGCTTTTTGTACTTCTTTCTTGGTGGATTCTTGAAGGTTTCTGAAATCAGCAACAGCTCTAACATATCCATTTTTCATATCGGCCAATTCTTTATCCTTTTTATTCAATTTTTCCTTTAATTCATTGACTAACTGAGCTTCTGGTGAAGTTTCTTGTGGATTTTGTTCACTAGTTTCTTGTTTGCCATCTTCGCCTTCTTGTTGACTACCTTCTTGTTTAGCGTTTGATGAGTTGAATCTAATTCCATTCATCATGGCTCTAGATCCATACATCATACCGGGTCTATTTAAAGTAGCCGCCTTGATTACTCCGGCTCTGTAAGTTCTTAATCCTGATAACATTATTAAGTGTGACTATTGATTGAACAAAAAAAATTTTCGGAACTTGACAATGCGAAATCGAGATGAGAATATTCCATTTACTCTTCCTTTATATAATAGAGCGTTGATTAACTATAATCGTTATTTCACTATATATATATATTACCAACTAGAAGGACCAAATGCTTCACCTTCTTTAAGTGGCTGTCTAATAGCCTCGTTTAAAGTATCCACAGTGTTAATGACCGTGTTCCCCCACCAAGAAGGAAACTTGGTACTAGTTAAGTACAAGGTTAAAAATACAATCAAACTTGACCAGGCAAGACCAATATCCAAACCAGCGGATAAAGAATAGTTGTATTTAGTCCACCAATGGAACCATTTTCTTTTAATAAACCAACCAAAGATGATTCCTACAGTACAGTAAGAAGCATAATTGTAAGGAGTAGCTGGTGGAATGTATCCAGTACCAGAGAAGAAGACTGGCCAATTTAACCATCTGACAGGACTTCTTGGCCATTTTTTCAAGATTAACCAAGAAATAACAGGGAGAACGGCTCCAATAACAAAGAAGAATAATAACCCGTAATAAATTTGACCATGAGAAAATTGTCTTTGAGGACCAATAACCCCCCAGATGATACTGGCATTGAAAAACACTCTTCCATTAGGACAAACATAGTTATTAGGTTGATCGACATCACATAACCCATCAATTGCTCCATAGGCCCATCTTAAGACGGCAATTTGTACTAAACAACTCCATAAAGTACCTACCAATTGAACGGCAAACACGTTTCTTGGAGCCACCTTCATATAATGACCTAATTTCATATCTTGAGCATAAGTCACAGCTTGATTATTAGTAATATAACCAAAAGTTTTGAAAAACATCATAGCTAATGGTTTACCTGGAAGCATATAACCAATGATGAATTCAGTGACAACATTAAGTCCCACAGCAATATTAGTTAAAGCGTAAATAACCCCAACTGGAATCAAAAACACAATGGCAATCAACAAAGCTATAACCAAACACCATACTGGCATTTCTGTATTCCAAGCATCAATAGTAGCAATAGAACATCCAAAAAAGATCAAAAACACAACTAAATACCACCATTCTGGGACTTCTTTATAGTTCTTCATTAATCTCATATGAACATCAGGCTTTTCCTTTTGTTTAAGTTGATTAATAATATCTTTACCATGGAACAATACTGTATGTACGATTGTTGATAACATAGCAGCAAATGATAAACCATAACACATAGCAAAAGTGGTTGATAAGAACAATGGTGAATATTCTTCATAAGCTTTTTGGTTAAAAGTTAAAGTATCAGGATTAATAATCTTTGAAACATCGTATGTTTGAGCATATCTATCAAAGGAACCAGATGATGAAATTGGTAAATATTGTGCATACCAAGTATTGGAATAATGAATTGCAGGAACAATAATCCAAAAGATTACAACAATGGAAGAGAAAATGGTAAAGATGGTTCCAATTGGTGGAATTAATGGTGAACCAATATAACCAGCAATTTGATTCCAATCAAAAGTTATAGGAATTAATCCTAATCCGGTGGAGGAACCGAAAACTTGATTAACAATGACATCATTAGGTTTAATCCAAGTGACCCAAGCAAAATATGATAATCCTTGGAAAATATATCCAGGGAAGAAGTACCAGAAAAAGGAAACCACAAAAACAGTACAAAAGAATGCTAATCTACTAATTTTCCAACCATTAGCCGGGTGGTTTTCATTGACATGCATGTTGGTCAAAAATGTACAGGAAACCAAGTTAGCTGGCCAAATCATAGAAGGAGGATGAACCAAAACTCTACGAGCAATACCCCCTAACCCGAAACCAATACATTGAGTAGACCAAATGGCCAAAAGATCAAACCCCCAACCAAAATCTTGTTTATAAAACCGATTTTGGGCCAACAAGATATCCGTGGCGTAGGCAGCACCACCACCAAAGGAAACATTGGCCATAATCACCACAAGAGCATGTTCTTTAACATTGAAAGGACCAGGATTAAGTGAAGCACCAAAAATCTTCCAGTCAGGTATAATCTTATGCCAGATTATACCAATGGGCCAAGCCAAAATGGAAGTAACAAAAGTCGTAATAGAGAATGCTGGACTGTGTAAGGAGAATAAAAGATTCATACCAGAACCAATGGTAGTTAAAATAATGGCCATTACCCACATTCTAATAGTATTCTGAGGTAAAGTAGGATCATCAGTACTTGGAACTGAAGCTCTAACTTCAGGATAAGGAGAATCATCTTCCACAGTAATGGCAGCATATTCATCCTCAATGACATCTTTTCTCATGTTGGAGGTGACGGGGTCAAAGTCTCTAGATCTGATAGCTTCAACATTATTTACAGCGTCAGTCTCTTCAACAGATCCCGATTCATAATCATAAACCCGTTTTTGATCACCATCAATACTGGCTTCTTTTTGAATAACTGCTTCTTTTTCCGACATATTTAATGCAGCAAGGGTTAATTCAAAAGAGAAGAAGAGGAAGAAGAAGAAGAAAAAATAAAAAATAAAAAATAAAAAACCGTCAAAAAAAGACTATTTAATACCTTTAGTATCAGCGTAAAAAAGAATGTCAAGGGTGCCATGGATGTAGGTGGTTCCCTTTTTTGGACATCGTAAACCTAAAGGTGCTGTCTTATATGATAACAATAAGTTAATTTTGATAACTTATGTACACTATTATTTGACATTGTTGATTATCGTCCAATAATATTACAGTAAGATAATGTTTAGAAATTCGTGCCTATTGTTCGGCGGATTTATGTCGTTGACATCATAACTGATAAAGGATCTAAAGAAAAAGGTTTTGTATCTTTAACTTTAACAAAAAAATAAAATAAAATAAAATAAAATTACCATAAGCTTAAACACCAAAAACCCTGATTTCTGTCAAACTTTGTCACAATACTGTCAATCCGCTGTCAAAATGCTGTCAAAATATCACCATGTACTGATTTTACTTGGCAGAAAATATCATAAAATGTAGCGCCAACTATGTGTGGGATACTAATTTTTATGCATTCGACCTTCCTTTTTCGGTATTCTATTGTATCTGATATGAAACGTTAAGTAATTGGCAAATACGATAAGTATAGGCGACATTTTTCCGCTGCAAATCGTATCGGATTTCCCGGAGCTCAGCATTGATAATAAGTGTTCTATACATTAGGCTGTGGTGGAAGAGGAAAAGGTGTAAAATGTAGTGAAATGTAGTGAAGTGTAGTGAAGTGTAGTGAGTTGTGTTGTGGTGTGGTGATTTGTAGAAAAACTTGGATTAGACACTGTAGGAAATGTCTTAACATAGATTTTGTAATTGTAACAGATACCAATGTTACTATAGAATTGTACTATAGAATTGTACTATACAATTATGTTACTATACAATTGTGTTTTCCTCATAGTTACAATAACACAATTCCTGTTTCTCAGTTTCGCAGTAGAATCTCATCGTCTTTTTCTCAGTGCGATGAGCAAAAACTGATTTTACATCTATAACACCTAACAACACTAAACATGAGACAAAAGAGAGCCAAGTCCTACAAAAAGCAAATGAATGTATATATTCATAGCTTCAAGTTCAGAGAACCATTCCAGACAATTGTTGATGATGAGTTGGTTTTAACGTGCCACAAAAACTCATTTGATCTCACCAAAGGATTGGCTAGAACTATTCAAGGTGAAGTAAAACCCATGATTACTCAGTGTTGTATGCAAGCATTATATCAAACCAATAATCAACCGGCTATAGATGCGGCTAAATTGCTTGAAAGACGTCGTTGTAATCACCCACCTTCAGATCCCGTACCACCAGCTGAGTGTATTGAATCAATTACTAGTATTGATGGAGAAAATAAGCATAGGTATGTTATAGCTACTCAACATCATAGTCTTAGAAAAGCATTAAGAAAAGTCCCTGGAATACCTATTGTGCATATGAACAGATCTGTGATGGTCATGGAGCCTATTTCCAAGGCTTCTCTTCGTTATTCTAATCTATTGGAAGCAAAGAAATTGACTGGAGGACTTAATGATTTTGAGTCTGCAGGAATAAAGAAACAAGATGGTGATAGTGATGATGACAAGGATGATAATGATGATGAAAAACCTCAACCAAAGAAAAGAAAGGGTCCTAAAGGACCAAATCCTTTAAGTGTCAAGAAGAAGAAGAAGGACGCTGTACCCAATCAACATTCACAAGACCAATCAACATCTAAACCTAAAAGAAGAAGAAAACATTCAAAAAAACCCAATCAAGAGAATGATGGAAATCCCAATAATGATGATGATTTAGATAATGAAAATAGTCTGGAATGATATATACATAGAGACTAATATTTAGTTAAAATGATAATAAATATATGCATTAGGAATGAAATTACTCTACTTGAAGAAGATCAAATGTGTTCTCCTTTGTTTCTAACATTACTTTGCTTTCTTTATTCTTTGCCCCAGCTCCTGATCTATCAACTTGGAGTACTTTCTTCTGGGAATCTATAACACAAAGTTTGCAATCAAATGCTAATGAATTTTCTTTAAAAATGTTTCTTAATAACTTCATCGACAAATAAAGATTATTTTCATCCTCAATTGTCATGGTAAGATACTTTTCGGGTACATAAAGTAGGAAATTGCCTTCACTATACCCTAGAATTAATGGTTCAATTTTATCGGTTTCTATTAATGGATCCAAAGAGTTCTTTAAAGTATCTTCCGTAACCCCCAAGAAGACATCTTGAATTATGATAGAATTAAACAATTCCAGACTTAAAATCTTGGCTCTTTCCTCTTCCTGTAATATTTCCTTTTGTTTGTCGTCTTCAATCTTATCTAAAGTTTGCTGAATAGTCAATGATGGTACTTTTGTTCTTTGGTTGATGTAAATAAATACTGATCTTTTAGGCTCAGGATCTTGTGATTCTGAATAAAGACAATAACTATTGGCAAGACCATGAATAAACTTTCTTTGAGCACTATTCATAGCAGGGAAATGATGAATTCTCTGTGTTGAATCTTCATTACCAACGAAATCTCTCATGAATGATTCAATCCTCAGACACCAATTGGTTTGTTTCTGATATACTGTCAAGATTTCATCATCATAAATTGATTTATAGTCATCATTCTGATCATTAATATCAAGTACAAATGCCGACCTGAGTTCTTCATCTCGTTTATGATCTTGACATGTTTCATCACATTCTAATGTTACGTCAAGATTTGACTTTGTCGTCAAAGAACCTTCACATCTAACCGACTGTTCAATTCTACCACATTCACACGTTATTTGTACCATTTCACTGCAAACTTGTGCATCACAATTTTTTGATTTACCAACCTTATTGGCATGACATTTCAATTTACATCTATGAGGACAATTAGTTCTAATCTTACCACAAGCGGATTGACAGAAAGCACTACTGGCATGAACACCTCTTTCTATACAATCCTTGGAACATGGTCTTAAACAAGGATGACCACAATTCTTTAAAATTTGACATAGTTTATCACAAGAAGGGGGTCCCAGAGAACATAAAATATTGGGCATTTCTTTACTACCACATTGACAAAGTTTGGTTACTAATGCTGTACATTTAGGACAATCGACTGAATCATCATGACATTCATGTGTTTCAGGTCTATGACCACATGACTTTTCTCTATTACATTGTTCATGACATTGTAATTTAGTACCACACCTAACGGGAGCTTCAATAACCGTTTTACCACAATGACATATTAGATCTTCATTGGTTGATTCTAGACAAACATCGCATGGTCCAGGATGACAAAAAGCTGAACAAGTATGCTTTCCACAAGATTTCAATCTATTACAAGTTTTAGTACAAATGTGAACTGGTTCCATAGTCATAATTTCATCTTCATTATTAACATTTGATATTGTTCTATTACGGATGGCCTTTTTCTTAATCCGTTCTCTATCTAAAGCAAGTTTTTCATAAGAACAACATTCGATTCTATGGTAATGTTTACGACAATTCATTAAAACAGGACATTTATGTCTACATTTAGGAACAAATCCATTTTGAATGGCCTTACAAGGTACAGCAAATGAATAGTTTTTACAACCACATGGGAAATCATAAAAGATATTATGACATTCACAATCTCCAGGATGACATTGTAACAAACATGTACAACCACAAGGTAATCGTTTTCCACATTCCGATTCACAAGTAGGAATTGGATCAGTACATTTAGTTCTATGAGTGTCATTAATCATAGTTTTACCACAATGACAGGTATTTTTAATCTTGGGAGAATTTTCACAGATTTTTGTCTTCAATGGATAAGGCTGACATTCTAGTTCTTCATAATGGATATTACAATCATAGTATCGTTTAGTTGTTTGATCACATTTAGCAATTCCAATCCAGTTATTAGACTTGTCATCATTAGATGATTTTAATTGTTTATCCATACATTTGATCCTTCTATTATCCTCCTTTCCACAATAACATTTCCCTGTTATAACTTCATCACAATTCCCACAAAACCCATCATGACATAACTTTTCACATTTATGATTGAAATCACATACGACATTATTACAAGGCTCATCACAACTCCAACCATCATAGGGAGTAATTATACAAGGAACCTGCTTTTCAAAACATCCACAGTTACATTTAATACTTGGACCTAAAGCTCCACATAATGGATGACTACCAGGATGACAAACCGATGAGCACTTGTGAATACAGTTATCATATTGTTTACCACATAAATTATCACAACTGAAAGGTATTAAGGAGTCGGAATCGGGATTGGCCACTTTACCACACCAACAAGTGAATCTTGAAGGAACCTTATTCTTTTCAATATTACATGATGGACATCTCCACTTTTTGCCTACAGTAGATGATCCATTCACTGCCCAATCTTTAATACAATCTAAATCATACACTCTGTAGCAATTTTCACAAGACCATACCTGAGAAGTTCTATCTATTTCTAATGTACAAACGAGACAAGTGTAAGTTCCACTAGAAATTTCATCTATAATAATATTTGATAGTGATTCATTAGCATATTCTTCATCCAGACTTGAGTCTGATTCTGAGTCTGATTCTGATTCTGAGTCTGATTCTAATTGAGACTTTGATTCCAGACCAGATGCAACTTCAGAAACTTCTTCTTGATCTTTTGAGGTGCTAGTATTTTCAACCGTCTCTTTGTGTAGGTCACTCAGTTGTGACATGGGTTGATTCAAGATATGATGAAAAATTGAAAAATTGAAAAAAAAAAAAAAATCTAAAATCTTAAAAGCGCATTACAGAACTTATCATAGTATACATTATAAAGAAATGAACATTAATGCAAACCCCATCTAAAATATACATACATATTTATAGACATACAAGTAGGAAAAAAAAAACAGATAAAATAAAAATAATATAGTGTAAAATAATATGGAACAAAAAGATGCTAATTCACTTTAATACTCTTTCGTTTAAAGAAATCCATAACTTTTTTAGCAGCACTTGCTTCTTTGTTATTGGAAGATCTAGAACCAGACGATTTAGATGAAGAATCTGAGCCAATTCTTTTCTGATAAGATTTTGGAACATTAACTTCAGACGGTTCTAAAACTTTCTTGGTTGAAGGCTTTGGACTTGGAGCTTTAGAGGAATTGTTTGATGAATTGTTTGCAGAAACGGTAATATTATTCGATGAAGAATTATAGGTGCTGTAAAATGAAAGAATGCTAAATCTGTTACGTTTCTTATTTTCTCTGACCTCCTTATTTTCCTTGTTTTCACGATAAATCGATTCTCTTTTGGATTGTCTCTTTTCTTTCTTTTTGGATTTAACCTTTTCAATTTCATCCACTGTCTCTTTATTCTTTTTACTATGCTTTGATTCATGGGTATTATCAATAGTAACTTTCGATGTCTCATTAGGTTTTGTATTGGTATTAGTTTCTTCACCTTGTTTGATTTCACCATCAATAACTCCATCATTAGTTTGAGATTTATTCGATTGATCTTTACCTGATTCATCATTATTGTTTAATTCTAAATTACTCATTCTGTCTTCCAAATAAAGTAACACAGAATTCCGTTTGTTTTCATTTGTATTACTGTTGGTTGATTCTCTTGTTAACACGCCATTAACATGAACAGGAGTGACTTGAGAGTTTCTTCTAGAATTAACTGAATTTGATGATTTAACCATGGTATTATAATTGGATAATCTTTCATTACTTTGTGATTTCCCTCCAATAGAATTAGAACTATCGGTGGAATGAGCTGATCCAAGGGTTTTTGGTGGTGATGATGATAAAAATTGATTCATTGGCATGTTTATAGGTGATGGAACCTTATAATCAAATAATGAATTGGCAGAAGAATTGATAGGATTTGTAGGATGATATGACGTAGGTCTTGGTTTCTTATTATTATGAGGTAATTTTGGCGTATTGTCCTTAGAGACTCCAGGAATTTGGGAGCCTAATTTCTCGACAACAGAATCATCATGACTTAATTTATCCTTCCCATTACCATGTTCATTTGGTCTTGATGGACTTTCAACAATGGTAGATATTGGCAGTCCAGTATAAGTTGTAGAACGAGGTAATGAAATTGGAACTGGTAAATTCTTTGAATCATTAAGTTCATTCTTTTGAGAATGTTCATTTTTATCGTTAGCAGCCTCTCCTTTGTTAACCCCTAATGAACTTTCATCATTAATAACAGGGCTAGGTTCTGAATTGGAAATGGAAGCCGACTTCCCATGACGAGGAGGATTTGAATTCTTCTTCAAATCAGGAACATTGGATGTTAATACATCGGATTCATTAATTATTTGACCAGTAGCTGAGAATGATCTACCTTGTTGTTTCTTCATTGGGAACAGATTACTCATTAATTGATTACTATTGGTCTTTTCATTAATCATTGAATATCTCTTACTAGGATTACTATTATTATTAATGATATTTCTTTTAGTGATATTGTCTTTATGAATTCTATCCCATTCAGGTTGTCTTATGGACAAAAGATTAGCGTAAGGAGATAACCAAGGATGATTTCTAATATCATCAATGTTCATTCTCTTTTTAGGATCCGGTACAATAATCTTTCTTAATAAATCTCTTGCCAATGGACTAATATACTCAGGAAACGTCAAAGGAGTTTTACAAATATAATGATATAATTTAACAATATCGGAACCATCTTCATTTTCAGGATCATCATCAAAAGGTAAATAACCTGCCAACATGGCATATAAAATGATACCTAAAGACCAAATATCAACTTTCTTGGCTTCATAAGGAGATTGAGTTAATACTAATTCCGGAGCAGCATAACAAGGAGAACCACAACTAGTTTTCATAAAATCATTCTTATCCTTATTATAACTATTAACAAAACCAAAATCAGATATGATAACATTTTTTTGTTTATCTAATAATAAATTTTCTAATTTAAGGTCTCTATGAATTAATCCCTTTGAATGCATATAATCAACACCACTAACCAATTGAGCAAATATTTTTTTGGCTATATTCTCTTTTAAAAACTTATGGGATAAAATATAATCAAATAATTCACCACCCGATGCATATTCTAAAACAATACCGATATATTTACCACTTTTCATGACTTCAACCAAACTAACAATATTTGGATGATTTAATAATTTTAAAGAATTGATTTCTCGATGAACTTTGGTTTCACTTTCACTATCCTTAATAATAGTATCTCTTTTAATTAATTTAATGGCAACTTGATTAGGAACTTTACCATCTTTTCTCCAACCTAATTTGACTTTACCAAACTCACCTTCACCTAAAGTTGATCCCAAGATATAGTTACCAAATCTAACTTCCCGATGGATTTTTTTCACCATATTAGGATTGGATAATGATAATCTAGCAGAATCTTCCAATACTGTTTGGGCTGACATCGTCTATGGGTTTAAGATTGGGATATGTTTATATAGTATGTAATATCCTATCTTCAATAATACACACACGAAACCAAAAGTATGTTTTTGGTTGGATAATGGATAATGGATAATTGATAATTGATATAAAAATGCCTTGTGAAGTGACGACTGTTCTGTTCTAGGGTGGGGTAATTGAAATGGTTTTTTTAAAAAAAGGACTTAATATTGAATGTTTGTCCTTTAATTCTTTGGAAATAGCCGAAGTTGGGTGTGTGTATGTGTATGTATGGTCTATCAGGTAAACTCTCTAAGAAAAAAAAAACAAAAATTAAGACCAATCTATAAGTCTTTTGTTTCTGAAAGAAATCTCGTTTAATTTGTGTTTACCTTTGAAACAGAATGATCACAATTGTTTTCTCTTTGTGAACAATAACCGGTGGGCCTATTATTTGACGATGAACTGTGATCTAATGTTGTCTAGAAAACGTATTGGCCTCTCTATCACCGTAGTTGTTTTTAGTTTTCACAGATAGAAAATAAAAAAAAAAAAAAAACAAATTTTATGCACACAGAAAAGGGGTTTATTATAAAGCAGTAGTGTTTATAAAACTAAAGAGACCAATATTAAGTAGAAAATGGTAGTAACAATTTACAACTTGGAGTGTTTACATTTTGTGAGGCGGGCCACGACCGGTGGAGTTGAGATTACTGAAAACAATTGGAACATAAACAAATGAGAAAAAAGAATAGACAAGGCTATTATGCAAGAATGGGATCAAAGGGTCGTCTATTGATGTAAGCTCTAATGATGAGAAGATAGAGAAGATGTGGAGGAGGACTAGATATGATGGTGTAAAGAGTATATAGTATATAGATAAGGTTATGATGATAACATTGCTATGGAGAAGTGTTAATGACCCAGAGTGAGAAGAAAGAATTTTGCTGCTTTGGTTTTGCCTGGTTACGGTTCGCTTATTTTAGCTAAAAGTGAGGGTTTTGTTCCTATTGAAGTAAAGGCTGCGGACGGTGATTGTTCAAGGTTCTATTATTCCAATTAACTAAATTTAGCAATATCACTACCAGGTCCTTAGTTAAGCTGCACAGAGGGATAATTGCGCTTAGTATTGGGGGGGATTGAAAATCTTAAATATAATGGTTATCAAAATGAGATCATAATAGTTATCAGTTTAGGTTATGACTATTGTTGGTACGTTTAATAGTGTTATAGTAATCAATGAGGTTATCAATGTTGGT
>JAJMEC010000018.1:161219-182107 GCA_030573955.1 Yamadazyma triangularis
TTTTTTTTTTTTTTTTTTTTTTTTTTTTTTTTTTTTTTTTTTTTTTTTTTTTTTTTTTTT
Source organism: Yamadazyma triangularis (assembly GCA_030573955.1). Lineage (NCBI taxonomy): Eukaryota > Fungi > Ascomycota > Pichiomycetes > Serinales > Debaryomycetaceae > Yamadazyma > Yamadazyma triangularis. The sequence goes on from JAJMEC010000018.1 coordinate 161,280, forward strand.
CCTTTATAGATAAGTATCGATTTACTGTGTGGATTGTCTTGGGACCCTTATCTGAAGATCAGTATTTTATTGTTCTGTTGTTATTTATTCTCTACATATTCTCCACTTTGTATCAATGGAAACCATCAATGATTTTATGTGAATGATCATTTTCGTATCGTAGTTGAAGGCTGTAACTGAAGCGGGGGGAAAGTGTCATTACTTCATTACAATAGCTAAACATTATGCAGCAGTGTATTTTCGTATGCTTTACCAGCAACTACTGTGATCTTAGGAGTTATATCTAACCTTTAACCTTTGACCTGTCAACTGAGATTAATAAGTTACAATTGAATATGATTTTTTAATTGTTTTTGATTTGTAATCCTGTCCTTATACTTTTAACTTGTCTTATCTTTCATGTTCTCATCTAATCTACTATTCTCCATTCTCCGCTTTTTATCTCCGTTCTGGTGTCTGGATGTCATTTCTGTTGATCCTCTCAATCGCGTAAACAAATGATTTTGTTTTGCTTCGCGTTATATATATCATTACTAAAGATGACCCAATCTGAAGCTGATATAAGTGTTGAAAATGCTGAAGTTGAAGCCGATGTTAATATTGAAGATGAAGATGCCATGGGAGGTCCTTTACCCATCGATCAGTTAGAAGGTAATGGTATTACTACAAATGATATCAATAAGTTGAAATCGGGTGGATTCTATACTATTGAAAGTATTGCTTACACTCCCAAAAAAAATTTATTGACTGTGAAAGGAATTTCTGAAGCTAAAGCTGATAAGGTTTCACAAGAAGCTGCTAAATTGGTACCTTTAGGTTTTACCACGGCATCTGAGTTTCATAGCAGAAGATCAGAATTGATTTGTATTACTACTGGTTCTAAACAACTCGATACATTATTAGGTGGTGGTGTTGAAACTGGATCTATCACTGAAGTATTTGGTGAATTTAGAACTGGGAAATCCCAATTATGTCATACTTTAGCTGTGACTTGTCAATTACCAATTGATATGGGTGGTGGTGAAGGTAAATGTTTATATATTGACACTGAAGGAACTTTTAGACCCGTTAGATTGGTTTCTATAGCTCAAAGATATGGTTTAAATCCTGATGATTGTTTGGATAATGTTGCTTATGCTAGAGCTTATAATGCTGAACATCAATTTCAATTATTGAATTTGGCTGCTCAAATGATGTCAGAATCAAGATTTTCTCTTTTAATTGTTGATTCCATAATGTCCCTTTATAGAACTGATTATTCTGGTAGAGCTGAATTATCAGCTAGACAAACTCATGTGGCTAAGTATATGAGAACTTTACAAAGATTAGCTGATGAATTTGGAATCGCCGTAATAATAACTAATCAAGTTGTAGCCCAAGTTGATGGTTCGGCGGCTATGTTTAATCCTGATCCTAAAAAACCTATTGGTGGTAATATTATTGCTCATAGTTCCACTACTAGATTATCGTTTAAAAAAGGTCGGGGTGAACAAAGAATTTGTAAGATTTATGATAGTCCTTGTTTACCTGAAAGTGAATGTGTTTTCGCAATTTATGAAGATGGTATTGGTGATCCAAAAGTGGAAGATGAAAATTAGCTAGCCGCATTATCATGAAATGGCTATATAGAGTAATAGTATATACTGGTAAGGAATATAAAAAATTCACCTAATGTTAAAAGATATTGAATATGTGTAATATATATATATATATGTATATATATATATATTCATCTCTTACTGTTGTCAAATATTTCCTGTTTTACCATTGTAAATTCCTGATTACAAAATTAAATGACGTTGTTAGAAAAAAAAGCAAAAATTTTCTACTCTAAAAAGTCTCAAATTATTGTGACTTCTCGTTTAAAAGACAAAACCCTAAAATTATCTTTTTCATCAGTCCTGGAGAGAGAGCCTCAAAATTCCCAATTAGGTAAGTGAAAATTTTTATCTTTTCCATCAATTCCGGGTAACTCTGGACGTTTAAGGCCGAACATTTGACTCCCAGAAGGAAAAAAAAAACTTGATTTATTCCTTTTATTGTTTTATTTTATTTTCAGTAAATTTAAAGACAAGGTAAAAAAAAAAGATATTTTCCTTTCTTGAAAACTGAGTTGAAAGTTCTACCCTGTTTAAGGATTTAGTATTTAGATTAATATCACAAGTTAAAGCCTAAACCTCCCCTGGTAGTGAATTGTGAAAATAACTTTATTAATCTATTATCTATAAAGATAAATCCATAATGGAAAAGTCTAAGGTGAAATCTATTCTTCCCAAGCCTTCACCTTCTATGTCACAGACACCTTCTCCTAGTGTAAGCACGTCTAATAAGAGAAAGTCTTTGAATAATATTGAGTACAGTAATAGCAACACTAATAACACGACTATGAATGTTAATCAGAATAATAAAAGACCAAGAAATAAATCCACTAGTCAACAAAATAGATCTGTGAATAAAGACCATGATGATGGAAGTAAAAATAATGGTCATAGACCCGTTACTTCTTGTACTTTCTGTCGTCAACATAAGATTAAATGTAATGCATCTGAGAATTTCCCCAATCCTTGTGAAAGATGTGAAAGAATGGATTTAAAATGTGAAATTGATCCTCAATTTAGACCTAAAAAGGGGTCTCAAATCCAATCATTAAAGAGTGATGTGGATGAATTAAAGGCTAAAATTGAATTATTGACTAAGAATGAAACTTTATTAACTCAAGCTTTAACCCAAAGAAACTTAAATCAACGATTATCAGAAATGCCCTCATCTGTATCCATGTATAACGAAAGACAATTCAATTCTGAAAATACTCCTCAATTATCCGTCAATTCTGATATTGATCATATTACTCCCATGAATTTAGATCGGTCTTCTCCAAATTTAAGATTTAATAACTTATCACCTAGATCTTCGATGTTAAATGATTCTGTATCTATTAATCCCCAACTTCCTAATGTTTTGAATGAAAACTCAACTGATAATTCCCCTAGTCTTAAAGCTCATGATTCTCCAGCTGATTTTAAAGAGATATCAGAATTCATTTTAGGTGATGTTTGTCTTTCATTGGAAAAGGCAAATAAGTTACATGATAGATTCATAACCAAATTTTTACCATTCTTACCAATAATTGAATCTAAGAATGCCACAGAATTATATCATAAATCACAGTTATTATTTTGGTCAGTGATATTAACCGCTTCCTTATCTGAACCTGAACCATCATTATATATGAATTTATCATCTTTGATTAAACAATTGGCTATCGAAACCTGTTGGATTCGTACACCAAGATCAACACACGTTATTCAAGCATTGATAATCTTATCCATTTGGCCCTTACCTAATGAAAAGGTCTTGGATGATTGTTCCTATAGATTTGTTGGATTAGCCAAAAATTTATCATTACAATTGGGTTTACATAGAGGTGGTGATTTCATAAAAGAATTTAGTAGAACCCAAGTTTCTTTGGGTCCTCGGGCTGAACTTTGGCGGACTAGATCATGGTTAGCTGTCTTTTTCTGTGATCAATTCTGGTCTTCTGTATTAGGATTACCACCTCTGATAAATACCACTGATTATTTATTAGAAAATGCTAGAGTTGATAATAGTTTACCAAAAGAATTTCGGTGTTTGATTTCATTATCTATTTTCCAATGTAAATTAGTCAATGTTATGGGAATATCGGTTACAAGACCAGATGGATTATTAGAACCATCAAATAGAGCTGGTTCTTTGAATATTTTGGATAGAGAATTAGAAAGATTGAAATTCAAATTATCAATTCCTGATGGATCACCTGTGGAAATTTACTTTTTATACATTAAATTGATGATTTGCTGTTTTGCTTTCTTACCTGGAACCCCTATTGAGGATCAAGTTAAATATGTCAGTTCAGCATATTTATCGGCTACAAGAATCATTACCATAACGTCCCAAATGATTAACAACAATACCATATTATTAATTGAATTGCCAATCTATATCAGACAAGCAATAACTTATTCTGTATTATTATTATTTAAATTACATTTGTCTCGATACTTGATGGATAAATATGTTGATAGTGCTAGACAACTGATTGTTACTGTGCATAGATTATTGAGAAACACATTATCATCTTGGAAGAGTTTACAAAATGACATATCAAGAACGGCAAAGGTTTTGGAAAACTTAAACATTGTATTATATACATATCCAGAAATATTTTACACTACTGATGATGAAGATAACAGTAGTATTATAACCAGAATGAGATCTCATTTAACTGCATCCTTATTTTATGATTTAGTTTGGTGCGTTCATGAAGCTAGAAGAAGAACTTTACAGAATAGAAATAATCCTGATGCTAATAAAGACAAAGATAAAGAAATATCTGATCCAAATATCAGGAAACCAACTCCATTACCATTTTATAATCAAATCACCAAGGATGATTTTAAGACTATTATTACTACTACACCTAATGGTACTACTGTAACTACGTTGGTTCCTACAGATCAAGCCTTAGATCAAGCTAAAGTTAATGCTAATGCTAATGGATTAAATAAACCTCTAGAGATTAATGGTATCCCCTTAGCCATGTTAGAAGCTACTGGTAGTTTTAAAGATATTGATTCCATTAAGGGGAAACAAGAAGTAGTCGATGCATCTTCTACAATTAAACAAGAAGGTTCTTCAATGACATCTGATAATTTAAATCATTCAAGAGAAACAGTTCCTCCTACATCACAAACTCCTCCAACACAAAATTATCAAAATCTAGATTCAATGAATGATCAAACGCTTTTGATATCAAACTCAAATAATCTTCCTGATCAAAATATGGATAATCCTATAGTGGATAATTCATTATCAGTAGCCCCTACACCATCAAACTTAGTTTATGGAATGAATAATGGTGTTGCTGATCAAATGGATAATTTTTTCCAACAACAATCTAATGGTTGGGTCAATAATGAAAACTATCAAGAAGATGACTTCTTGGGTTGGTTTGATGTAAATATGGTTCCTGACAATTAATGCCGACAATTAATGCCTGACAATTAATGCTTTTATATATATTGTAGATATATTATTTCAATAAATGGAACTTATTTCCTAATTAGATCATTTGCATCTTAAGAGCGAAAGTTCCCGAAAAAATACCTATGTCCACGTGATATTTTGCAATTGTTGCTTTGGCAATAGTGTGGGAAATTAATTTTTCAGATTTTGCTTTATAAATATATATTTTCCATTGCAATTAAAAAAAAAAAAAAAGAAAGTAATTCCAATATGTTTAAACAATTATTACGTACTGGTGTCGCTACTAGACCAAGTGTTAGAAATACTATAAAACCAATCTCATTACAAAGATTTTATTCCTTTGATGCTAGTCAACAACCAAGAATTAGAATCAATTCTGAAGCCCCTAACTTTCAAACTGAAACTACTAAAGGAAAAATTGATTTCCATGAATTTATTGGTGATAATTGGGTAGTTTTATTTTCTCATCCAGCTGATTTCACTCCAGTTTGTACTACTGAATTGGGTGCTTTTGCTCAATTAGAACCAGAATTCACTAAAAGAGGTGCTAAATTAATTGGTTTATCTACTGACAATGTTGAAAGTCATAATTCTTGGATTAAAGATATTGAATCTTATAAAAACACTAAAATGAATTACCCAATCATTGCTGATACTTCTAAAGAAATTGCCTTTAAATATGATATGCTTACTGAAGAAGATTTCAAGAATGTTAACAGTGGTTTAGTTGCCACCGTCAGATCAGTTTATGTTATTGATCCTTCTAAAAAAGTGAGAATTATCATCACTTATCCACCAACTGTTGGTAGAAACTCTGCGGAAATCTTAAGAGTTGTTGATGCTTTACAAGCTTCTGATTCTCAAGGGGTTGCCATTCCAATTGACTGGTCTCCTGGTAATGATGTCATTATTCCTCCAACTGTTAGTGATGAAGCCGCTCAAGAAAAATTCGGTGATTTTGTTAAACACTTCAATTACTTAAGAACCACTTCCGTGAAGAACTAATCTATATTCTATATATAATAAATCAAATATATCTATTCATTATTCCTGTATCTACTGTAATTTGTAATCTCTTTTTTCCTGCAGATGTCCTGGTAATAATTTATCTCTTTTAGGAAACCAAATTGCCAACGCGTCTGCAACTCTTTTTTTTTTTTTTTTTCTATTTGGATAGTTTTATATTTTATTTATACATCACATTCTTTATTACATCTCTTAAGAAATGACAAGTTTTGTATCGTCTCCAAATAGACTTCCTTCAGATGCTGCTAGGCTATTGAATTCGTCACAACCTCCATCTTCAATCGGTAGATCAGGAGGATTTACTCCTCAAAGAACCCAATATAGTGAACCTAATTCTGATAATCAAGCTTCTCAACCACCACCAGTGGTAGCAGGAAGAAGAAGACAAATAAAAGTTCCTAAAGTTGTTGATGTTACTGCAGAAAAGGTTCGGGAAAGTTTTGAATTATTTTTGGAAGAATTTATTGAACAAAGTGATGTTGATAGTAATAATTTAGATGATGAATGGGGAGGGAAATTTTATTTATCCCAAATAAATACTATGAAAAATTATGAAATTTCTACTTTATATATTGATTATCAACATTTAATGGAAAGAGAAAATGGAATTTTAGCTGCTGCCATTTTAGAACAATATTATAGATTTTCTCCCTTTTTATTAAAAGGATTGAAAAATTTAATTAAAAAATATGCTCCTAGTTTGTTATATACTTCTTTAATTGGTAATTCGGCTAATGATGAAAATATTCAAGATGAAGGGTTAAAAGATGCCACTACTGATAATACTACTTCCTCCAATACAACTCATTCTAATGAAAGAGTATTTCAAATTTCATTCTATAATTTACCAACTTTGAATAGAATTCGGGATATTCGGACTGAAAAAATTGGTTCTTTAATGTCTATACTGGGTACTGTTACTAGAACTTCTGAAGTTAGACCTGAATTATATAATGCTTGTTTCACTTGTGATTTATGTTCAGCTGTTATTGAAGGTATTGAACAAGTATTTAAGTATACTGAACCTACCTCTTGTCCTTCTTGTGAAAATCAATCATATTGGTCATTAAATGTTTCTAAATCTCAATTTATTGATTGGCAAAGGGTTAGAATTCAAGAAAATTCCAATGAAATCCCTACTGGTTCAATGCCCAGAACTTTAGATGTTATATTAAGAGGAGAAGTAGTAGAAAGGGCAAAACCTGGGGATAAATGTAAATTCACTGGTACTGAAATAGTTATTCCTGATGTGGCTCAATTAGGTTTACCAGGTATTAAAGCTCAATCTATTAGAGAAAACAAAGGATCTGAATTAAATTCGGGTATAACTGGTTTACGAGCATTAGGAGTTAGAGACTTAACTTATAGGTTAGCCTTTCATGCTTGTCATGTATCTTCTATGTCTGATAAAGATTCCAAAAGAGATTTTTATCCTGATTCTCAGGATTCTAATGATCAAGAATTATTCTTAGCTTCATTGACCGATCCAGAAGTACAACAATTAAAATCTATGGTTAAAGATGATTATGTCTATTCTAAATTAGTTCAATCCATTGCCCCGGCTGTTTTCGGTCATGATGTGGTTAAAAAGGGGGTTTTACTTCAAATGTTGGGTGGTGTTCACAAACAAACAGTTGATGGTATTAATTTAAGAGGTGATATCAATATTTGTGTTGTTGGTGATCCTTCCACTTCAAAATCCCAATTTTTGAAGTATGTTTGTGGATTTTCTCCTAGGGCAGTTTATACTTCTGGAAAAGCTTCTTCAGCTGCTGGGTTAACTGCAGCTGTGGTTAAAGATGAGGAAAGTGGTGAACATACCATTGAAGCTGGAGCTTTAATGTTGGCTGATAATGGTATTTGTGCCATTGATGAGTTTGATAAGATGGAAATCAGTGATCAAATCGCTATTCATGAAGCTATGGAACAACAAACTATTTCAATTGCTAAAGCTGGTATTCATGCTACTTTAAATGCCAGAACTTCAATTTTAGCTGCTTCAAATCCCATTGGTGGTAGATATAATAGAAAATTAGGATTGAGAGCCAATTTAAATATGACAGCTCCAATTATGTCTAGATTTGATTTATTTTTTGTTATATTGGATGATTGTAATGAGAGAGTTGATACTCAATTAGCATCTCATATTGTTGATTTACATATGTTAAGAGATCAAGCTATTGATTCACCATATTCTGCCGAGGAATTATCCAGATATATTAGTTATGCTAAAACTTTCAAACCAAAGATGACTAAAGATGCTAGAAATTTCTTGGTTGAAAAATATAAAGAGTTAAGAAATGATGATGCTCAAGGTTTAGGTAGATCATCTTACAGAATTACTGTTAGGCAATTAGAATCGATGATTAGATTAAGTGAAGCCATCGCTAGAGCCAATTGTTCAGAAGAAATCACTCCTAGTTTTGTGTCTGAAGCTTATGACTTATTAAGACACTCAATTATTAGAGTGGAAGTAGACGATGTTGAAATGGACGATGACGCTGATCAATCTCTTGATCATAATGACGATAATGACAACAATAATGACGATAATAATGATAACAACAATAATGATGATGATAATGATGATTCCCATCCTGGTGATCAACATAAATCCAGTAAAGAATCTGTGACTATTACTTATGACAAATATGTATCAATGATGAATTTGATTGTCAAAAAAGTATCAGATGATGATAGTGAAGGAGGTCAAGGTTTAACTGCTGAGCAACTTGTTGATTGGTATTTAACTCAAAAAGAAGATGATATTCATAGTGAAAAAGAATACTATGAAGAAAGAAAATTGGCCTATAAAGTATTAAAGAGATTGACTAAGGATAAGATTTTGATGAGTGTAACTAATACTGATGAATTGTTAGATGAAGAAGCTAATGACCAAGCTACTTTGGGACAAAAAACTGTTTATGTCTTACATCCTAACTGTGCAATCTTGGATTTCTTTGATCAAAATAGACCAGAACCAGAACATGAAGAAACTGATTAGATAGTTTAAAAGTGGTAAAAATGGGGTTCATTGTGAATTTTCTACATTATAATTAACTAATATACATTTTATCGTAAAAGGACTTTAACTGCCGTCTCTGGTTCCTATTTTCAAAGGTCGATCCTTTGTTAAGCTCTCTGATTGTTTTCGATCTTGAGTATCAAATTCATCAACTACAGATGACAATGTCAAAAGATTATTATTAGGATCATTTAAGAAGTATTCATTATCCTTTTCATTTTTGTTATCATTTGAAATACCTCCGGGAGTCTCACTAGAATCATTAGCAGATCCTGGTGGCCATTTATCTGATATAGTTGTTGCACAATCAACAGTATGATCAATAAAAGATTTTGTACTAGGAAACATTCTTTGACAAGCTCTACACCAACCAGAATCAATTTTAGGGAACTTATTACCTGGAGTAATAGTGGACTTTTCTTGAACAAAATGAACCAATTTTAAATGTCTTTTCAACACATCTAATCGATTAAAGGCTCCACCATTTCTATGACAAGTAGGATCATTCTTCCAGTAAGGACAATTAAACATAGGAGTAGAATGAGATTTTGCATGTCTTCTCAAGTCTGAGTGTCTGGTAAAGGACCATTGACATCCTGGATAATTACAATTGAAAGGTCTATCTGGAGTACTTCCAGGAGAAGTTTTGATCTTATTCAAATCACTATATTGATTATGAGTATTTCTTCGGGGTTTCTTCACTTTAAAAGTATTAACATGATAACTGTCGGCATTAATTGCTGGAGGAGAGCCCGATTTTATATTATGAACAGGATAAGGGTGAGCTATTGGAGAACGAGACTGTGACGAATTAGGAGACAGCAAATTGCTTAGTTGAGAATACCCCGGGTAATTCATAGGAAGTTGAGATGGAGTAGAGCTATTACTAGGACCATGAGAAAGAGCCTTTGTTGGTTGAGGAATCATCGAAGGTTGAGTACCAGTGGCCAGAAGAACAGGAGGGGGTCGTAAGGCTGAAGCTGAAGGAGCCGAGGAAAGAATCATGGGATAATATGGTTGTGGTTGTTGTTGATTAGGGTTTTGATGAGGATTTTGGGATAGATTTTGAGCAGGATTCTGGGTAGGATTCTGGGTAGGATTTTGATTAGGAAAAGAGTTGACAAATGATGTGGTATTATTTGAAATACGAGATTTCACATTTATATCAGGAATATTGAGTGGCGGAGGAGGTGTTTGATACTTGAAGTCTTCCCCACCACCTACCAAAGGTATTGACAGTTTCTTTTTATCGGCACCTTGACCAAAATAGTTAGCACTAGATCCGGTAGATGTAGGGGTTGATTCTTTTGACAAATTTTGTCCATCACTCAATAAATAATCACCAGAACTCATTGAAGAACTTGGTTGATACTTGCCACCATTGTGATCCGAGGCTTTGGTAGTCATTTTGTCTCTATCGGGAACACTACTACTGAAGGTTTTATTACCACTAGTTAGGTTCATCTTATTTCATTATCTTATCGAAGATTGTTTTGACGCCGCAGATGACGATGAGGTTGAAGTCTGGTCCTGGTACACGACGGGGTTGAAAAATGGCATCAATAAGATTTAAAAGAGAGGTGTTGCTATTGCTACAAAATAAAAAACATTTACAACTTAAATAACTATAATTTAATTATATTAAGTTTAAACTTTTTACTTTTTCTTTCTTTCTTTTTTCTTTCTTTTTTTTTCTCTTTTTTAGTCATCATAATCTTAAATTGGACATTATTAGTAAAATTAACTTCATTACTAATTTTAACTCCGCTGTCGCACTATTTCCGAAAAGTTGCAGTATAAAATGGCAAAAGGGAGCAACTAATTACATTAATTTATAACAAAATGTCAATTGCCGGTAGACCAGTAACTAATGCTAGTGGAGAATTTAAAAGACAAGTTTCACAATTCAGAAACTTTATATCTAAAGAATCAGGTAGTAAATTCAAACCTGAAGCTAATAGATATCATTTATATGTATCATTAGCTTGTCCTTGGGCTCACAGAGCATTGATTACTCGTAAATTACAAAAATTGGATTCTTTAATTGATGTTTCTATCGTTCATTACCATATGGATGGGAATGGATGGAGATTCATCAACAAGGCTGAATTCGAACAATATCCTGATATGACTTATGGAACTAGTGAACCATTATATGGATTTGAAAGAATCAAACAATTGTATTATAAAGCTGATGAAAACTATAATGCTAGATTCACCGTTCCTTTATTGTGGGATAAAAAGAATGAAACCGTTGTTAGTAATGAATCATCTGAAATCATCAGAATGCTTGGAGAATTCAATGATTTGACCGGTTATACCCTCGATCTTTACCCTAAAACTCTTAGAAGTAAGATTGATGAAATCAATGATTGGGTTTACCCTTATATTAATAATGGAGTTTATAAGACCGGATTCACTACTAATCAAGAGGTGTATGAAAAAGAAGTGACTCAATTGTTCACTCATTTGGATAAGGCCGAACAATTATTAAGTGATAAATATATCAATAATGCTGATGCTGAGTTTTACTATTTAGTAGGTGATCAATTGACTGAAGCTGATGTTAGACTTTTCACCACTATTATTAGATTCGATCCCGTATACCATCAACATTTTAAGTGTAACATGAAAATGATTAGACATGATTATCCTTACTTACATAAATGGTTACAAAAATTATACTGGAACGATTCTGCTTTCAAGAGTACTACTGATTTTGATCACATTAAAAAGCATTATACTCAATCTCATCCTAATATTAATCCCTATGGAATTGTTCCCTTAGGTCCTGTTCCTCATATTTTACCATTATAAGGAAAAATGTGGTTGAGCGGACAATATCAATGAAGATAAAGAAAAAAGATTGAAAAAAAAAAAAAAAAAAGAAATAAAAATTTAAAAAAAAAAAAAACTCTATTTCTCTATTTGTTATATCTGATTGCGGCAGATACTCTTTCAACTATCACCAATTTATACTTCCATAGCAATAAAAAGTGAATATAAAATATCATTTTACTCGTTAAATCACATCTCTAAAACTATTGTTCCAAGGTTACGAAGCCATTACAATAGAAAATGCGTCTTTTTAGTGCTGAATAGACTCACACGTACTTCCTTTATATTATTGCCTTAGACGAACAAATATCGGATACTAACGAGCGACACGTAAAAACAGGGGAAAAAAATAAAAAAAAAACACACACACAACTAGCACAGATCATCATGAGAGGTATGTAAGGAGGAGAAAGAAATCAACGCCAATTGACACGTGGAAATGACAAGCGTAAACGGTTCAAGTTACTAACCAATAAATTAGACTATAAGATTGTAGTATTAGGTGCAGGTGGGGTTGGTAAATCATCAGTTACAGTTCAATTTGTTCAAGGAGTTTATGTGGAAAGTTATGATCCAACTATTGAAGATTCATATAGGAAACAGATCGAAATCGATGGAAGGGCTTGTGATTTAGAAATCTTGGATACAGCAGGGGTGGCCCAATTTACAGCTATGAGAGAATTATATATTAAGAGTGGAAAAGGATTCTTATTAGTATATTCCGTGACTGATGAAAATTCTTTGAAAGAATTATTAGCATTAAGAGAACAAGTTTTAAGAATCAAAGACTCTGATAATGTCCCCATGGTTTTAATTGGTAATAAGAGTGATTTAGAGAATGATCGTGTTTTAAGTATAGAAGATGGGGTTAAAGTAAGTCAAGAATGGGGGTTAGTTCCATTCTATGAAACCAGTGCCATGTATAAAACTAATGTTGATGAAGCATTCATTGATGTGGTCAGGCAAATCATGAGAAAGGAAGCTGCTATAAGTGCTGAAAAGAAGCAACAAAAAGAATTAGCCAAACAACAAGAACAATCCAATAATGATACCTCAAACCAAGTGGACACTCAAAAGGAAGCCAAATCATCTAGATTAAAACAGACTTTAAGTGGTGATGTTTCCCATGGTGAAAAATCTAAAAGCAAATGTTGCGTAATAATGTAATCTCTTTCAATAAATATTCTATTTTACTTTTAATTTTATAATTGCAATAAATAAAGAACATTTTTATCGATTTAAAACTAAAGCATTACAAAGTTCAAACCCTTAAGAAATTAGATATCGAATAACACAGAACAAATAAATTAAATTCAAAAAAAAATATGTAAAGGAATTGCTGGTATATTAGGTATATGATACCCGCGAGATTCGAACTCGCGCCTCCGAAGAGACCAGGACCTTACCCTGGCGCCTTAGACCGCTCGGCCAGAGTACCCAATTCCTGAGAGTGTGAAGAATCCTCTGGGTCATAGCAGGGAAGAAAAGTTTTCTTTCAAGTTGAAAGTTTTGAAATTCTTGACGGTTTCAGATATTAGAATACTTGATGGTATAGAATTCAAGCTGATTAATGTGGTGAAGTATTTTTTAATATTTTTTCTAATTTTTTTTTATTTTTTTTATTTATTTTAGATACCTTATTCAGTAGAGTTTCATGTTCATTGAGTCATTTTTGCAATAATTACTCTATCGATTTATTCAATAATCAGAAAAATCAACTAAATATAAAAAATAAATAAAAAAAAAATAAAAAAAAAATAAAATAAAAAATACAGTCTTATATTCTAATACAAAAAAAAAGTAGCAGCATCACATCACGTCATATACTAAGAGAAACTCTGACATTCAGCCATGACCAAAGCCTTAGGAGTGTTCTAAAAGACCTTAATACTGCGCACAGGAGGTAATCTCATCGAAAAATCAGCAAATTAATTTCAAATCTAGTGTTAATTAATGAGAGATATCATAGTTTTAGGAGGATCCAGTCACCCTAATTTGACCAGAAGTATCTGTAGAAATTTGACAGTGGAACAGGGAACTGTGGATTCTAAAAAATTCTCAAATGGAGAAACCAGTATAGAGATTCAAAACTCAGTAAGAGAAAAGGATGTGTTTATAGTTCAATCAGGATGTGGATCAGTTAATGATAATTTCATGGAATTATTGATTATGATTTCTGCATGTAAGACAGCTAGTGCCAAAAGAGTAACAGCGGTGTTACCATTATTTCCTTATTCTAGACAACCTGATGTACCACATGCAGCTTCATTAACAGGAGCCCCATCGTTAATATTTAAAAAAGATCAATATACTTTTGAAAGTGCACCAGGAACTCCAGGACCAGTGTCACATCCTGAAAATCATAATCCTACGGACATTTACTCGACGATTCCACCACCTTTGAATCTTAATGGTGGTGGTGGTAATGGGTTATTAAGTAAAGCAGCTATGAACAATGCTAGACAACCAGGACATAGTCCCAACTCAAATCAAGGTCATGATAATAATCAAGAACACAGTGGCCAACCACATAAAATTCCATCATTGACTCCAACATCGATTATAACCAATTCAGCATCAATTAATATTCCTGCTTTAGACGCTTATGGTAAAACTGATAGTGGTTATAAACAGTGGATTGCCCAAAATGGAACTTTGATTGCCAATTTGTTAACTACGGCGGGAGCTGATAGATGTATTACTATAGATCTTCATGATCCTCAATTTCAAGGATTTTTTAATATTCCTGTGGATAATTTATATGCTAAACCAATCTTGAAACGGTACATTGTTGATTATATTTCCAATTATCAAGATTGTGTTATTGTATCACCAGATAGTGGAGGAGCTAAGAGAGCTACATCAATTGCAGATGCCCTTGGATGTTCATTTGCATTGATTCATAAAGAAAGAAGAGCCAAAACCGCTAAAAATCCTCCTTCAACTCACGCCAGTGCTACACCCCATTCTCCTATGACCAATGTTCATGGTCAACATAAAAATGGAGCTCCTATGGTAGCAACTACTATGTTGGTAGGAGATGTGAAAGATCGTGTCTGTGTTTTGATTGATGATTTAGTTGATACCTCCTACACCATTACCAGAGCAGCTAAGTTATTAAAAGATCAAGGTGCTAAATACGTTTATGTATTAGTCACCCATGGGATTTTCAGTGGTGATGCTGTTAATAGAATAGCCAAATCCTCCATTGATAAAGTCATAACCACCAATTCAGTTCCTCAAGTTAATAATGCCAATATTTTGGGCAGTGAAAAATTCGAAGTGGTGGATATTTCTAGAATATTAGCTGAAGCCATCAGAAGAATACACAATGGTGAATCAGTATCTATGTTGTTTGATCATGGGTGGTAGAGCCAACATATTAAAGGAGTAACCAATATAACCAATAACCAATAACCAATAACCAATAACCAATAACCAGATTAACCAATAAAAATAATTGACAATAGAAATACTAAGAAAAAGAAACTAGTAATATACGTGAATATAATTAGGAAGGTTCGCCCGAAATCTGGGGAAGTCGTGCTCACTTATTGTTCTAGACCATACAGGGCATTTTATAAGTGGTTATGAAGTCAATAATGCCCTATAAACGAGTATGGAATTGACGTTGTTGGGGAACCTTTCTCTATATGTAGGCAAACTCAACATAGTTAAACTTAATTACTATTGTGGCCTCTTGGCAATGATGACAAGTTAATCATAGAAACATGGTCTCGGTAGTTATTATCCGAGAAGGTTATTGCTAACTTACCACACTTTTTTCACTCATTCAATTTAAAGGGTTTAAATGTTTGTATATGGTCATATTTAGACACTAAAGTAGACACACTATATAATTATAACACATTCCCCTCTTTTCTCCAGATTTATACTTAAACTACGTCATTATATATGATGTTGGTCGCTTACAATTCCTCTTAAATCAAAAGTCGTCGACGGTTCCTGCACAGAACACAAGGATTTGATGCTCTTTAAAGAAGTGTGGAAAAACTATAAATATAAATTAATTTCTCCGGAGTTTTTTTTCTCTTTTAATTCTTTTATTAATTTTTGAACCCTTCAGTTATTTTTGTAGAAAGATAAATAATATAATTCTTTTTATAATATTTTAGAATTGAATCGGTTTATTTAATTTTATTTAATTTTCTATTTGAGAAGACCCTCAAAGGAAGTAATAGATAATATCCCTTTTATTTTGCAGTTTCACAACAATGTCAACAGAACCAGATATTCAACGGTTATCGTTAGAAAAAACATCATCCAATTCTTCATCTGTTGTTAGTGTCAAGCACGGATATATTGATTCCCCATTTTCTGGGAAAAAAGATCAATATGAACTGGTGTTGGATATTTTAGATAATACCGGGTTTGTTCCTGAATCCTTAATTGAATCAGAAGCTAGATGGTTTTATGAAAGTTTAGGGATTGATGATGTTTTCTTTGCTCGTGAATCGGCTCAAGGTATTGCTAATCATATTCATTCATTATATGCCTGTAAAGTCCAAGCTTATTCCAATGATAATGTCAATGATGAACCCTTGATTCAGTATAAACGGGAAGCTGAAGATCATGCTGTTTTCTTTGATACTTCTGTTCCTGGAAAAGATGATAGGAATACTCTTAGTTTTGAGAGAGCTATTGATGATAAGTATATTGATCCTTCTGTATCGCTGGTAAGTAGTTACAGAGCTGAATTCTTTAGTGCTTCTTTAAGTTATAGAACTGATCCTATTTTAACTGGGATTTATGAAAAGAATCCTAGAATTAAATATCAATTTGTTAAATGTTATTTCCTTTATAAGAATAAGTATCTTGGTGCATCAATTGCTGATGATGAAACTCAGATTGAAAAAATTGGTGATTTAACTTTTTTGAAAATTGCTTCAAAAAAGACTAAGCAATTATATCAGGAAATTATTAAAGGTGTTGTCAATACTACTGGTCCTGTAATTAGACATTATCCTGTTGAAGACTCTGAAGAATACAGAGTTATCATTGGGTTCAGACAAAAATCAGCTCCCAGATATAATTCTGCTTTAACCGACTTGATCAGTTATTATCATTTACATACTACTAGAAAGTATGTGGAACAATTTGCTAATGGTGTAACTATTATCTCCATGTATATCACTTCGACTCAAAGAACAAACCCTATTGATTTATCAATTTATCAAGTGATTAAAGAAGCTTCTTTGTTGTATACCATTCCTCATAATTATTTCCATGATAGTTTCATCAAGGGAGATTTATCCATTCAAGAAAGTATTTATGCTCATTGTGGTGTAATATTCGTTACACATTTCTTGAATAGATTGGGTCCTGAATATAACAAGTTAACATCTTTGTTAGATCCTTCCAAGTCTACTCAACATGCTGAGGTTTTAAACAGTTTAAAGAAAAGATTAAGAGCTGAAACGTATACTCAAGAATATATTCAAGAAGTTTTTGAAACTAGAAAAGAGATTATCAAAAAATTGTACAGACAATTTGCTGATGTTCATTATACTAGATCATCTATGGAGAAAACTTTATCTTATCAAAGATTATCACAAATTACTCCATTTGCTAATGAAGAAGAATTTGAAAGAATTTTGAATAGGGAATGCTCTCAAAATGAACATCATATGTTGGTTTTAAAAGCATTATATGTTTTCAATAAAGCTATCTTGAAGACAAATTTCTATATTTCTACCAAGGTAGCATTATCATTTAGATTAGATCCATCATTTTTACCTAAAACAGAATATCCTGAAACTCCATTTGGAATGTTTTTTGTTGTAGGAAGTGAATTCAGAGGGTTCCATATTAGATTTAGAGACATTGCTAGAGGAGGTATTAGAGTTGTTAGATCTAGATCAGTTGACGCTTATAATGTCAATGTTAGAAACTTATTTGATGAGAATTATAATTTGGCTAGTACACAACAGAAAAAGAATAAAGATATCCCTGAAGGTGGTTCCAAGGGAGTTATATTATTAGACCCTGGATATGCACAAGAAAGACCTCAAGCCAATTTTGAAAAATATATTGATTCATTGATTGATTTATTATTAAAACAAACCATTCCAGGGGTTAAAGATAATTATGTTGATTTATATAATAAACCAGAAATATTATTTTTAGGTCCAGATGAAGGTACTGCTGGTTATGTTGATTGGGCCACATTACACGCTAGAGCCAGAGGAGCCCCATGGTGGAAATCATTTTTAACTGGTAAATCACCAGCAATTGGAGGAATTCCTCATGATGAGTATGGTATGACTAGTTTGTCAGTAAGAGCTTATGTGAATAAGATTTATGAGAAATTAAATATTGATAATGCCACAATCAAAAAGATTCAAACTGGAGGTCCAGATGGTGATTTAGGTAGTAATGAAATTTTATTATCTAGAGAAGAACAATATGTGGCTATTGTTGATGGATCAGGAGTTTTATTTGATCCTCAAGGACTCGATAAAGGTGAATTGTTAAGATTGGCTAAGGAAAGAAAGATGATTGATCATTATGATCAATCTAAATTATCTAAACTGGGTAAGGTGGTATTGGTAGATGATGTAGAAGTTGAATTACCAAATGGGTACTCAGTTATGAGTGGGGTTAATTTTAGAAACACATTCCACTTGAAAATTAAAGAAGTTTTTGGTGATAATAAAGTCGATTTGTTTGTTCCATGTGGAGGTAGACCTTCGGCCATTGATACTAATAATGTTGATGAATTGATCGATAGTAAAACCGGGAAATCAATTATTCCATATTTTGTTGAAGGTGCCAATTTATTCATAACACAATCAGCCAAGATAGTTTTGGAAAAAGCTGGATGTATAATATTCAAAGATGCATCCACTAATAAAGGAGGGGTTACATCATCATCATTAGAAGTGTTAGCATCATTATCATTTGATGATAAAGGATTTTTGTCCAACATGTGTGTTGATTCTAAGACAGGAGCTGTACCTCAATTTTATCAAGATTATGTAAAACAAGTACAAAAGATCATTGCTTATAATGCAGAATGGGAATTTGAACTGTTATGGAACCTTAGAAAGGCCACAGGAATAACTTTTACCGAATTATCAGATAAGTTGTCAGTAACCATTAACAAATTAGGAGACGAATTAGCTGAATCTAAGGAATTATGGAATGATGATAAAGAATTTAGAAATGCAGTATTACTTGATTCATTACCACCATTGTTATTGAAAGAAATTGGAATTGATAATATTTTAGAAAGAGTTCCTGAAAGTTATTTGAAGGCATTATTTGCTTGTCATTTAGCTTCTAGGTTTGTCTATACTAGAGGAATAGATTCTAATCCAGCCAAGTTTTTAGAGTTTATTTCTTCTATTAGAAAAGAGTATACGAAGAAGGGAATACTTGTATAGATTGAGATATAGATTGAGATATACATTTTTATTAGTTAATTGTGTTATTTATAGTTTAGATGTAGTGTTTTATTCTTTATACATTTTCTTTATACATTTTCTTTATACATTTTCTTTATACTGTTTCTTTATACTCTTCATCTTCTCTTCATGTTCATCTTCCCCTTCTCTTCTCCCTCCTCTTCACTTTCCAATCTCCGCTTCAGCCTCCTTTCGAGCAGATACCTCTTCATTTAACTTCCCCGTTATGTAATCCCCAGCAAGTGCAGCAACAAATGTAGATCCACCTATATACATTCTGGCCTTAAAGGGAAGGGCCATCCATTTTGAATAAAGATTCATGATGAAGTTAATGCGCATCACCAATGGATTTAAGTCATTGTAAGAGATTGGACCTACAACACACAGAATTACCACCATGTGTTGTGAAATATCACCCAGTAAACCATTCGACTCTTTTCATAGGGACCTATAAATTGGAACAAAATGGTATAAAACATGGAACTATCGATGTATATAATACAGACAATAGATTTGAAGTTGTGGAATCAGTGAAGACCAGTGCAGTATTAGACTTGAATATTCATGAGTCTGGTACCATTATTGTTAGTGGCCACGCTTCAGGTGATGTGATATTGTGGAAATTCGATCCCACAACAAATAAATTGTCATTGACCAAACAAAGTCAACCGTTTGGTGATGTTACTATTACTTCTGTAAACTTCAACAATGACCAAATTGTGGTTACTGCCACAAATGGACAATGTTGTTTTGTGGACATGGAATCATTTACCGAAGACCATTTCTCCAATAGTCACGAGTTGGAGTGTTGGATCAGTGAATGTGGTCAAATGGGGGAATTGAACCATGTAGTGTTTACGGGAGGTGACGATGGACAGCTAATGGCTCACGATACCCGGACTAGCACCGCGATATGGGCCGAGAGAAGACATCATCAGGCCGGAGTGGTGTCAATACTCGCGCCGTCGTCTCGCTGGAACGCCACCAACAGCCACCAGCTTTGGACGGGGTCATACGACGACCACCTTCGGATTCTAGATTTACGGGTTATAGACAAAGCCAACCCGGGGTTAATTGAAGGATATATACCTCGAGTCCACCAGGAACAGAATACCGGCGGTGGAGTGTGGCGGCTAATACCGTCGCCTTTAGGCGATAACCGGGTTATGGCGTGCTGTATGTACGACGGGGCCCGAGTAGTGGAAGTAAAGGACCAAGAGTTTGACATAAAAGGGTATTTTAAAGGTGATCACGAGAGTATGACTTACGGCGGAGATTGGAACAGAGCCACAGGTAATGTTACTACGTGCTCGTTCTATGATTGCGTGGTACAAACATGGGATCCCGTATATTCATCTACTTGAACTGACTTAAGTCTAAGGGCACAGAAGACCCTCTACCACTAGGATATAGTTTAGCTTTATTATCACCAAACCGTCTAGGTTGGGGAATAGATTTTTGGTTAACGAATTTAAACCGATGACTTT
>JAJMEC010000018.1:182207-273192 GCA_030573955.1 Yamadazyma triangularis
GGATTCTTGGTGTGGAGTTATTTATTGGTTTATATTTGATGATATAAACCTTTTGTGGCTTTTTTAGGTTTGGTCGCGGCTGGTGGTGGAGGAGGAGCTGCTGGGGTGGGAGGAGCTGCTGGGGTGGGAGGAGCTGCTGAGGGAGGAGCTGCTGAGGGAGGAGGCGGAGGAGCCGCTGGTACAGAAGGAGGAGCTGAAGGAGGAGCTGAAGGAGGAATTGAAGGAGGAACTGATGGAACTGATGGAACATCCTTCAGATTAAAAGGGCCTTCATTTTCGGAATCGGAGTCAGTGAGGAAATCGGAGTCACTATCGTCAGAGTTGTTGGTATGGGAAGGAGCCGGAGGGGGAGGGGGAGCGGATACAGAAGGGATAGGAGGTGCGGGAGGTGCTGGAGCAGGAGGTGCTGGAGCAGGGGGAGCCTTCGCTGGAGCCTGTGGAGCGGGGGGAGGACCTGGAGCAGGGGGAGCCTTGGATTCGCTGGAACTCACCACCGCTGAATCATCTCTTTTAGCATTAATTTCAGCAAGAAAAGGGAGGCCCGAGGGAGGTGTTGGAGCCAGTGGAGCTGGCGCTGGTGGACCTGACAGTGGAGGAGCGGGAGCTGGAGGGGCAGGAGCCGGTGGTGCCAGGCTGGGGATTGGTGGTGGCCCACTGGGGATTGGCGGAGTGGGTGGAGCCTCAGTGGAATTGTTTAGATGAGACTTTTTAGGCCGCGTAGGCGGTGGTTTTGGACCCTTTGTAGGGGGAGATGGCGATGGCACTGGCGGTGATGGAGCCGGTGGAGCAGATGTTGGTGGAGATGGAGTCGGTGGAGATGGAGCCGGTGGAGCAGATGAAGGCACTGGTGGAGGTCTAGAACTAGGCATAGGCGGAGGTCTAGAATTAGGCATGGGAGGGGGCCCAGAACCTGGTACTGGGGGTTCCGAGTCCGCCACTGAGGGTCGTGATTTCGGCATCTCCGGCATGGAACCAGGAATCTTTGGTGCTGATGATGGAACTTTACTACTTCTGTTATCCACGGATTTGAGCTTGGGAATCCCGCCAGCAAGGATATCACCCAATTGTGGGACCCCAGGACCCGGACCTGAGGCACCAGGAGGACCCGAGGCACCGGGACCTGAGGCACCAGGACCCAGACTAGGACCCGGACCCGAGGTCCCAACAGATGTTTTTCCATCTAGAACCGGCCCCGATTTATCCACAGTCTGAGCCTTTTTTAATCGTGTTCCCTTACGAATATCACCCAATAAAGCGTCTCTTCCTGGAGTCACTGGTGGGGGTGACGGCATTTCTGACATTGCAGGAGGTGGCGGAGGTGGCGGGCCACCAAAGCCTGGAGGTGGAGGTGGTGGTGGGGGAGGAGGACCTGCCATAATTATGATTTGAGTGAAACGTCAAAAGAAAAACGATCTGGACAGAGTGAGTGAGGAGACACTGAGACTGAGATAGTGAGACAGCGACAGAGATAGTGAGACAGCGACAGCGACAGACACAGAGACAGACAGAAATTCGTTCTATTTGATTCTAAAACTAAGATTATCATACCCAAATAACCATGGGCCTATAGTGTGTCTGACAAATATCATTAACAATCCCAATAGAAATTGTTGTATAAGAATGACAATACATAACCGATCTTCTTGTAGTGGACCAAATAACACCAAGTTTAAATTAATGATGGTGAGATTAGAGAAATGAGTAATGGAGTTGTTAGTGGACTTAATGTCGACAAGACGGAAGAAATTCAAGGTTTTGAGTAAGAATGATTGGATTAATGATGGAGGAGTAGATAGTTCAGCATAACTAGGACTCATTAATTGGGTATCTTTATTGAAGAATGGTAATCTATGACGAGGACATGGAACAAGATGAAACAATTGGGGCACGGAATAAACAAAATTTATGATTTGGGGAAGGAAAAATATCAATAATGTCTTAGAAAAATGACCCAAGATCCCCACTAATGCAAATACCATACCACTAAAGTAACAATAAGTATCACCAACAAATACTCTGGCTGGATACCAATTGTATTTCAATAACCCCAATGATACTCCACAAAAGGGAATAAGAAAAATGGCTGAAAATACATGGGAATCATAGGCAGCTCCATCAGTATGTGGTGATAAAAGATAACACATATCATTTATTAAGAATATCGCTGATAATACAAGCGATTGTCCCACTTCTAAACCATTAATTCCTGCCAATATATTAATAGAATTAGGACAAAATATCGATATCGCCGACATGTAGCAATAATAAAACACCCCCAAATCTAATAATTTGGGTTCATTTTTAGGAACCACATAATCAGTACTTAATGATCTAAATGAAAGTCCTGTTATATAAGTGACTCCATGGTTACCTAATCGAACAAAATAATTGATAATTTCTACCAATATATCACCATAAGGTATTTGAGTCGTAATAAATTTAGGTACCACCACCGATGTCACACTAAAATCAACATAATATACAATTAAAAGTGGTAATGATGCCACTGCTGGTAAGAAAAACTTATGTCTCCATCTAATATCAAATAAATCATCAAATAACCCTAAAAATATCGTTCCTTGTAAACATATTATAGCACTCAAATATTGTGCCAACTTATTATGGGGGAATAAAAACATTTCTTCATCATTATTACTACTCTTATATTGATCCACATAGTTTCGTGATTGATACACATCATTAGCCAAATTATTATATGACACCAAATACTTGAAAAATATAAAAGGTATTAACCCAAACATCATAAACAAATATGTAATGGCAGGAACTATCCCCATAGATTCAGCTATTTCTATACTTGGTCCCAGTTTAGATAAGTCTTTACCTTTTAATCCAACCTTAATAAACTGATTAGTCACTTTAGGAATTAAACTTGTTGTCACTAAATATCCAACAATTGCAAACCCCAACAGGGTCTTCAATGGATTTCTTGGGCTTATCAAAGATATGGCCCCTATTAGAACCGCCAACTTAATAACCCTGGACATAATAGTACACGTATGGGCCTAAACTCGGGTTAAAACTATCTACACGACTATGGTCGCGACGGCTATATAGTAAAATGGGTTATATTATTATTATCAGATATTAACTATGAAACCATTTATCACCGGCCACGAGGAGCTTATTCACGACATAAAGTACGACTTTTATGGTAAAAACATTGCCACGGCGTCTTCAGATCAACATATAAAAGTATTTGACCTTGATTCCGTGTCGAATGCTTGGGTATTAAATGATCTGTGGAAGGCTCATGATTCTCTGGTGGTTACTGTGAGTTGGGCTCATCCTGAGTTCTCCAGTTCCAAAATCTTAGCTTCTTGTTCATATGATAGAACAGTGAAAATATGGCAAGAACAGCCTGATGAATTACAAGGTTCAGGAAGAAGATGGTTAAAATTATGTACTTTGGCTATAGAATCCTATGGTCCTATTTATGATGTGGTGTTTGCTCCTAATCATTTAGGATTAAAGTTAGGTTGTGTAGGATCAGATGGAATATTTAGGATTTATGAATCATTGGAACCTTCTGATTTGACCAATTGGACTTTGACTACTGAACTTCCTATTTTGAATCAACAATTACCGGCTAAGAATTTACAATCTAGTTTTTCTATTGAATGGTGTCCGGCCAAGTTCACCAAGACAGAGAAATTTATAATTATTGCTTTAGATCAAGGGTTTATCTATTCATCGTTTGAGAAAAAATCTAATGATTTACCTAATGATTCTGATGGTTTAGATCAAAATGATTCTTCCTATAAGAAATTATGTGATTTACCTGAACATAATGGTTTAATTAGATCAGTTAGTTGGGCTCCTTCCATGGGAAGAGGTTATCATCTCATTGCTACTGGTTGTAAAGATGGTTATGTTAGAATATTCAAAGCTACTGAATCATCTCTGGGTGAATTAAATATTGATACCATTGCCAAATTAAATGATCATCAAGGTGAAGTTTGGAAGGTCAAATGGAATTTGACAGGTACTATATTAAGTAGTGCTGGTGATGATGGGAAAGTCAGATTATGGAAATGTAACTATTTGAATGAATGGAAGTGTATGAGTATTATAAACAGCAGTAATAGAGATCATAATAGAATCGCTCATGATGATGCAGAACCTACTCCAACTTAATAATTTATTTTAGATCTATACAAGCTTTCTAGACTTTTTCTTAAGTGATTTAGCTGGTTTAGTTTGATTATCTGGTTTGCCTTCTAATTGTTTCCATATTTCATCGGCATCTTCTTCATCTTCATCTTCATCTTCATCTTCATCTTCATCTTCATCATTGCCCTTACGGTCTTTATTTAATGCCCGCTTCTTTTTATTTAATTTAGGTTTTTGTTCCTTCTCCTTGTCATCATCATTCTTGATAATAATAAGACTTGAAATTTGAGTTCCAAGATAAATCTTTGCTATTAATTTCCTTGATTGAAGATCAAAAATTCTAGCATATCTATCTAACCCCCCAGTACCAATTAGTTGATCTTTATAATTATAGATTGCATGAGTGGCCCCGGTATTACCACCTTCACTATATTTTCCTAATAATTTAACAGAACTTCTAACCAATTGACCAGCTGCAGCAGAATTAATTTTGGTAGCTTTAGAATCAAATTGTGTTAATGAATATTTTCCTATTAAATTAGTAGTATCACTGATAACAACAGTATCATCATTTTGAGCTCCAACTAATTGTATCAATGGTTTTTCACCGATTTTACAATCATGTATGGGTCTAATATTACTGGAAGTATCATATATTCTTAATTGACCATATTTGGTAATGGTGATGAATTTATAACTATTTGATTCAGGATCAGAATCTAAAAATTTGATCTTTTTAATACTAACAGGAACTCTTAAATCTAAATGATTATTGGGAACATTTTTAGCCGTGAATATTATTTCTGAGGTAAATTTAGTATCTAAAAAGGAAGTTTCATTTATATCATTAAATAATTTAATTAATTTCACATCATTTTCTTCTCCTCCATATGCAAATACTCCATTTTGTTCATGATATTCTACAAATGTAGCTATCTTTTTTGGAGTTGGTAAATTGACAATAATTGGTTGTCTCTTGAAATCATTTATATCCATGATAAATATTTTACCTGATTCAAAAGCTACCATTATAGCATTATGGTCGGAATAATTAACCAATGAAATAGGGTTATCATTTTTATCATTATCTAAGTTAAATACATGAACCAAAGGATATTCTTCTGATTTTGCATCATAAATACAAACTATACCATTGATTCTTAAGGTAATTAAATAGGTATTGAAAACAATCATTTCAATGACTCGAGTTTTCAATGAACTCTTGGGTTCGGTACAAATGTTTCTCAATGATTGAGGTTTTATTCCATCCTTCTTTGAAGTATCAGTTCCACTTTGACAAATAATTTCTTTAACCACTCCAGTTCCATCTGATGAAGCTAAAATCTTCATTATGGCGTAAACTTTATTTAATGCGATGAGTTGAAAAATTTCGCAAAATTGTTGCAAAAAAGTATAGAACGATGAGAAAAATCTATTAATTGGTGATAAAGAGTTATTACTTTTTGTTCTTTAAATATTTGGATATTTGAAGTAGAAATGAATGTGATGTTACTTAAGTTCAATTGTTAATCACTATGTAAAATATACTTCAGATAAGTTGCTTCAATGTGTTTAGAGTGAACATACTTTGCTGATCTAATTCTAGTACTTTTGGTCTTAAATAATCGGTACATCATTTACCATATATGAAAGCTATGAACCTATATTGGTACATAAGTCAAAATCCAAAAGATTCTTAAATACCCCCGAAATCAAATTAAAACTCTTGATTCATTTTCTACCAACCTTACATATTATGAAACTGTAATCGTTAGATTCTACACTCTTTCTAGTTCTCCTTACCCAATAACACTTTAATGCTTGATAATTTTAATTTTGAAAAGGATAATAAAAAAAAAAAAACCATATCTCCCTACAATCCACCTACATGTTAAACCTTGACTCACATGGATAAGTGTTTTTTTACCTACAACGAATTACATTTCCAAAGTAACCCAAAATTGCAACAGTTAGGGTAAACCTAAGGGACTAATCTCCCTCACTAACAAAAATGGTCCCTTGGCCCAGTTGGTTAAGGCGTGGTGCTAATAGAAAAATTTCTACGAAACGCCAAGATCAGCAGTTCGATCCTGCTAGGGACCACTTGTTTTTTTATATTTTTGGAATTTAGATACATACAAGAAAACCATATAAATCATCCAATTATTTTTTTTTTTTTTGAAATAATAACTACATTCATATACTAGTGTTACTACTGGAATAATAATTCTTATTATATGTTTACATTAGATGAATTGTAGGTTCTGGTGATTCAATAAAGCCGGGTAACACTCGTAGCTAAAGCACTATAAAAATTACACTGCGCAGAGATGAGAAGAAAAATTTTCTTTATATTAATTACTATTCTTTTTAAAGGTAAACCTTTTTAATATGGGCTTAGTGTATTAAGATTGAATTGTGATCAATAAATTTTATATAAATTGAAGATGATGAAATGGAGTATTCTTCTTGCTCTGTCTGACTCGACTATGACGACAGGGTTGAAAATTCGTTGATTAATTCTAAGGAATTAATTAGCTTTTACTTGCCAGTATTATTTACAGTTCTGATTCTTTTTTAAAAAAATTTATTGATTTTGGCAACCAACCTAAATTCATTAAGCACATATTAATAGGGTAAACCTTTTTTTTTTTCTGTATGATTAGTCTATACTTAAAAATGGTTTATTTAAGTGATGAAAATTCCGATTAACATTCGCAGTTTCCTCGGTAGCATACATAAAGAACCCATCTTAGTATGCCGGTGACCGCTTATAGACCTTCCATGGATGTCTGATAAATAAACCTTAATTAAGTTTTAGACAATCGAGAAAGAATAATAGAGAAAAAAGAAAAGGAAATGAACAACTACGTATTTTTTTGATTTATTTGTAATAATTTTAATCATCTAACTATCCTTCTTGTTCTTCATAACTAAATTTTACCCTTAACATCTGGAGTAGTCAAAGGCCATTGATAAGATCCTTCACTATTGAATTTATAACCATGCTTACTTAAGAATTCTCTTAAATTCTTTGGTCCTTTAGAACCATAAGGATAGACTTCTGGGCTTGGAGCTTTATCAGATTCGATGTATTTTAATAATGGAGTGAATAATTTCCAACTGATTTGTAGTTCATCATCTCTAACAAAATTAGAATGATTACCCAAGAAACAATCTCTAATTAAAGCTTCATAAGCTTCAGGAATCCAGAAATCTTTAGAATATCTGGTAGCATAACTTAAATCCAAATCAGTTAATGAAGTTTCAGTAGAAATACCAGGGATCTTAGAATTGATCTTTAAATAAACTGCTTCATTAGGTTGGATTCTAATAACCAATTCATTGTTTTGAATTTCTTTAAACATACCTTTAGCAACAGGTTTATATTGGATTCTGATTTCGACTTTAGAAGTATCTAAAGCTTTACCAGCTCTTAAAACAATTGGAACACCATCCCATCTTTCATTACTGATCTTCATACCAAGAGCAGCATAAGTAACACATTTAGAATCATTTTTGACAGTATCATCATCCAAGTATCCTGGTTTAGAACCATCCTCAGATTTACCGTATTGACCGATTAAAATATCATTAACATCAAAATCTTCCATAGCCTTCAAGACTTTAACCTTTTCATCTCTGATAGCTTCAGGATCAAAAGAAGTTGGTCTTTCCATAGTTAATAAGGTTAAAACTTGTAATAAATGGTTTTGCATAATATCTCTCACAATACCAATTTCATCAAAGTAACCACCTCTACCTTCAGTACCAAAACTTTCTTTAAAAGATATTTGGATAGATTGAATGGATTTATTATTCCAATTGGAACTTAATAATTCATTACCGAATCTTAAAACCAACAAATTCTTAACCATTTCTTTACCCAAGTAATGGTCAATTCTATATAATTCATCTTCAGTAAATAAGGGAGCCAATTCTTTTTGTAATTGATTAGAACTTTCCAAATCATGACCAAAAGGTTTTTCAACAATTAATCTGATTCTACCATCTTTTGGATAAGCATTGTCCTTGATTTGTTTACCTACAGTACCAAAAACAGATGGAGGTAATGCTAAATAAAATAATCTTTCTTTCTTAGCATGAGGAGAATTCTTGGATTCATATTCACTCATTTGTTTGTCAAGTTCTTGATAACCTTCAGGAGTATCATATTGACCTTGAACATAATTACACAATTTCATAAATTCATCGATCTTTGGTTTTTGGTCATCTGATTTAACTTTTAAATTGGCTGAAACTCTTTCTTTGAAATCTTCATCAGAAAGTTTAGATCTGGCATAACCAATGATTTTAACTGTTGGTGGTAAGTGACCTTCACGATATAATCCAAAAAGAGCTGGGAAAGTTTTCTTTTTGGCTAAATCACCTGAAGCTCCAAAGACTGCAATTGAAGTATAATCACCTAAAGAATCACTCATATTGTCTTTTCTCTCTTAATTGGTTTTTTATTTCTTTTTTAAAAAAAATAATTATATTGTCTCTAATTTAATTTGGGGGCAAAATCAATTAAAGATTTAGTTGCTCTTATTACAATCAATTGTATCAATATCAAGCAATTCGGAAATGCAATTGTATCAATTGAACAAAAATCAAATTACACAATGATAAAAACCGGGGAAAGTCTTTTTTGTCCTTTTGTTTTAAAAAAAAAAAGTAAAAGGAGAAAAAAAATTCAAGAGAAATGAAAAACTATTTATAAGAAAATTAGTTGGGTTGGAAATTTCCACCACTCAATCGCAAAAAAAAGAATGTAGGGGTTTTGTGTAACATCTTGTCTCTTGTATTATTAATGGATCCAATGCTTATTTAAGGCAAGAGCGGAAGTGAAATAGCCGAATCTTAATGACACTACAGATACATAAATCATGTTATATATGCTACTAGTAATATTCTAACAAATGTATATAACCATTAAGAAGAATAGATAATAAAGAATAGTAGTGGAAAAAAATAAAAAAAAAAAATAAATTAAAGCCTGAGACCAATGATTGGGGTAAACTCGACCGAAATCGAAATCAGATTGAAAAAAATTGACAAAAATTGACAAAAAAACGACAAAGATGACAAATTTAACAAATTTGTTATATTAACAAAATTTAACAATATTAACAATGTTAACCCGAATTGCTGTTTGAACCAATCAAATGGTTTAATTAACCCATGCACGCACAGGCAGGTGTTTTTCCATAACTATAATTTGTTTGGTTAATTTTGCTCTTTAGTTAATGTGACATTAGTGAGATCGAGTTTACCACTGAAAAATGTGCCGAAAATCGGGCTACTGATAAACGAAACCGATTCAAAAAGGAAAATGCGGAACACAAATGAGAAAAAATATATGGAGATATTGGGGATCGGATTAACCGGAATTATCAGTAGTTTTGTCGTTATTGTCTTTGGATGATTCTTTTGCAGTAGTATTTGTGTTTGTGTTTGTGTTTGTCTTGGTATTCGTATTTGTATTATCATCATCTTCACTTATTTTAAACATATCATCATTCTTATAATTAGGAAGAGCTTCACCATTGAATTCATCAAACAAACGATCTCTTTCATCATCTAAATTGTCATCATTTCTATTACCTAAATCTAATGAATCATGAGAATCCGCTTCACTGTCACTATAATCTTCACCAGGAATTATATCAAATTCATATTCTTCTCTTCTTCTTCTCCGGCGCGATGATCCTGGGGTTTTATGATACTTCATTAGAATCATGATTATAACAAATCCAATTATGGCAAAAGCCATGAAGTAAAATCCTTTATGATCATTTGCGTATTGTTGTTGTTTACCATCTTCATTATTATTGTCATTTTCATTGTCATTGTCATTGTCATTTTCAGAATCAGAATCAGAATCAGAACTGGTGTCAGATTCATTGGTTGAACTAGGTGCTACATCACTTTGGGAAAGACTCACTATTGGTGATTCTACTCCTTTATTAATATCATCAGTAATTGATGTACTTTCAATAGTTGTTGATGATGAAGGAATTTCTTCAACAACCGATGATGAAGCCACTGGTTCATCATCACCACCACCCATTCTATCTCTTCTAACTGCAGCATAATCTTTTTCAATATCATATTTATCTGCTTTATCACCATCAATACTTTCACCAAAGAATCTTAATTGCCAATTTTCCAATTTAATTCCATTTCCATTGGAACCTGGATCATTAAATACTTCTAATTTCCATTCACCAAGTCCATTTTCTCCCCAATGAGCTACTGACAGGAAAGTCCAATTATCAAATCCACTACTACTACGATCTTTTGGTCTAAATGTGGCCAAATCACTAATAACACCCGTTGGAGAAATTAATCTTACCCCGACTTGTCCTCTAATGGAACTTCTAATATTTATCACCACAGTAACATGTTCAATTCTTTCTAAATTCATAGATTTCAATTGACTATCATCAATCATAATAGATGATTTGATAACTTTCTTCTTATCACCTCCTTTTTTGACACTAAATTTAATGATATCATTTACTTCAATAACATCAGAATAATACCAAGCTTGAGGTTTAACATTTTCCCATGTTTTAGCAAAATGGGCCATTTGATAAGAATCTATCTTCCCATAACCATATTTATGAGAGTACTTTCTATTCAATGCAGTTACTTGATAATCACCATCTTCTTCATTTACAGGAACTGAACTTAAGGCAGCCACATATTGTAAATCTCTCCAAGTTAAATTAGGATTACTTTGTAAAACAAGAGAGAAAATACCTGCAGCCAAAGGAGCAGCAGCCGAAGTTCCACCATGAAGATCAGCACATTTATCATGGAAATCAGTGGTATGAATATGTTCACCAGAACCTGAAGAATAAGTCACAACCATAACTGCAGAACAAGCTTCAGCATAATTAGGATGCATTCCTTTATAGTCAATAGCACCAACAGTAATTGAATAAATAGAATTAGTATAACCATCGAAATTACAAGAATCAGCTTGTCTACCACCATTACCAGAGGCAAATACATAAATAGAACCTTTTTCATTTCTACCCTCTTGAACTCCTTTTACCATTGCTTTCTTAACAATTAATTCCGGTTCTGATAATGTTTTCCCATCATCAGTAGGACCCCAAGAACATGAATAAATATCATTAATGTCTTTACCATAGATCATAGCCGCAGCTTCATCTTCAGCAGTGATTGTCCCTGATAAAATCCTTAAACCACTAACTTGAGAATCATAGGAAACACCTACCCCACACACACCATTCCTAACTGCAGCAATTTCTCCAGCACATCTAGTACCATGATAATCATTAAATAAACGAGGAAGTGGTAATTTAGTATTATCATTAAAATCCCAAGACCCTTCTTCATTGAAATTAGCCTTCAAGTCTTCACCATGGGCATCAAGTCCATCATCAACTAAAGCAGTAACTATACCTTTACCAGTAATTCCTTCTGCCCATAAGCCAGTAACATTAACATCATTTCCTGGATACACTGAATTAATCAAATGCCATTGATCAGGAAAATTAGGATCTTGAATATCAAATTTATCTATAGCATCCTTTATAGGTTTTTGAGAAGAATCCACTGGATTGAATTCTCTATCTTGTACCAATACAGGAAGTCTTTTTTGTAATTTTTTGGGAGTTAAAATATGAACCGATTTGACATCGGTATTATCATTAAGTTCAAGATCACGTTTACCCAACCCTTGTTTGGCAGATGAAAACACAAAATGATCATCAAACCCTCTCATTTGGTGTTCAAACTGATATTGATGTCTGTGGAGGTCAATAAACTCGGTCAACGGTTTATTACTAACAGATGTGTCCAATTCCACAATAAAGTAATCTCGATTATCAAAGTCTCTCTTGGGGATGGTAAATGCCGATACCACATTCAGTAAGTAAAGAAACCCCGTCGTAGCCACAGCTAAAACATTTATTCTCATGGTTTCTTAAGCAATATATGAAAGTTTCAACAAAAGTGTCAAAAGAGAGAAATAGAGAAAAAGAGCCACGAATCAGAAAACAATAGTCTCTTCGCGTCTATTGCCTTATTATATAACTGGCAATTATAACGAGTCAATTGAGAGAGAAAGAGAGAGAGAAAAAAAAGAAAAAAACCTACAATATGCGAAAGGGTCTCATAGCGTTGGCACTAACATTGGCATTAACTTCAGGACTCGAGGTCCCTTTGGACCCAAGAGATGGTATGGAAATGGATAAACCTAAGGAATTCCACCCTGAACACGCCATGTCAAAGAGTTTCCATTGGATACTATCGGTAGTGTTATTATTGATAGTTCCTTCAGTCTCGGCGTGTATTGCCTTGGCCAATCGATTGAGTATGTCGGTGGGGTTGCATATGGTTCTGGTGGCATGGCTGGTATTTGATACGTTATTCTTGACGTTCCCAGACCCGGAGGGTCATGAAAATAGAGTGTCTACTGGTACCAGTTGGGTGTTGGCGCTTACTATGGGAGGAACAGTGTTTGTTGGAACCTTGGTCAATGGTAGTAATCTTGTGATCAATAAGTTTTATCCGCAATTAGCCGACCGATACGCTCAAGGAACAGGGACTTTTTTAACCAGAACCTATAAGACATTGTCGGTGGTGGTGGTACTAATGGGATGGGTTAGAGTGTGTATGGCGCCCATTGCCTTGTTTGGGTTTTGCTATGGGAAGCATACGGGTCAATGTATTGCTCATGGTATAATGGGACTGTCATTTATAGGCTATGGGTTTGTACTTTTATTGGTATTGGTGGTGCCTTGGTTTCGAAATAGAGATCATGGTCGGTCCCAGGAGTTTTATGACTCTTTGGTTATGTTTATGTGGGGAATCGTTAACACGTTCACCGAGCATCGGTGGGGTAAAGAAGGCTGGTCCATGGGGGATTACGATCACACATCTATGGGGATAGTTTGGGCTTGTGGGGGGTTATTGGGGTTATGGTTATCAAGAAACAAACGATCATTTATTCCTTCTATCTTGTTGATTTATACAGGATGGTCTATGTCTCAACACGTGCAACACTTGGAAATATCCACCAAAGTTCATGGAATGTTTGGTCTTGTCTTGATGGCATCAGGATTTACTAGAATCGTAGAGATTCTGTTTATATTGAGTGATAAATTCCATAGTGATTCCGGTCAAATAATATCTTTTCAATACTTACCACCAACATGTTTGGTGTTGTCAGGACTACTTTTCATGTCTGCGAATGAGGAACAATTAGTATTAGTTCATGATTTAGCTGCTCCTTATGCTTCGTATGTTTTAACTGTGTTATCAGCTGGTTTCATCATCCTCTTATGGATGGTTTTACTTGTTAACTTCTACTTGAAATTGGTGGGTTATGATGAAAATGGTATTATTATCGTTTCTGATGATGAATATCATCGAGTTGATGATGTTGAACAATTTGAACTTGGTGATTTAAGTGATGATAACATGAGACATTAAGTGTTGTGTAGCCAGTAATAATCCTTTGATATACGCTTAGCCGTGTGCAATACACGACCCCTTTAGATCACTTGACCTCTGCGCGCGATAGTATATATATATTAGTCAGATTTTGTCATCTCTTTGCTTTTTTTATATATATAACATGAGTGCTATCCTTTCAGCAGATGACTTAAATGATTTTATAAGTCCGGGTCAAGCTTGTGTGAAGCCACCAGCTTCGGCATCTGAAGAAAAAAGTGAAGAAGCTAATGAGGTGGAGCTTCAAGTTGATAATCAAGGCCAAACATTAGAGGTATCTAAGACTGATGGTAAGGCGTCATCCTTATCACCAGCACAAATCTCGCTTTCTGATTGTTTAGCTTGTTCTGGGTGTATAACTTCAGCGGAGGAGATTTTGGTGGCACAACATTCCCACGATGAGTTATTAAAAGCTCTTCAGGAGAACATTGCTAATGGTAATAATAAACACTTTGTTGCTTCTATATCTCATCAATCTCGGGCCAGTTTGGCTACGGCTTTTAACTTGACTATTGAACAAATAGATAGATTGCTTATAAACTTGCTTGTGAATCAAATGGGATTTAAAGCTGTGATTGGAACTTCATTGGGAAGAAAATTATCTATAATTAATGAATCTTATAATATTATCCAAAAGAAAGAATCTCCTGAATTTAATGGTCCATTACTTTCTTCCATATGTCCGGGATGGGTTCTTTATGCTGAAAAGACTCATCCTTATATAATTCCTAAGATGTCAGACATAAAATCTCCACAACAAATTACTGGATGTTTATTGAAAAGTTTGGTTTCTGAAGAATTACAAACCCCAAAAGAAAATATCTTCCATTTATCAATAATGCCTTGTTTTGATAAGAAATTGGAAAGTGCTAGACCAGAAAAAGAAGATGATCAACTGTCATCAGCTCCAGCATCTGATGTTGATTGTGTATTAACGGCTAAGGAATTAGTTACTTTATTAGAACAACAAAAGGAAACTTTCCAATTGATTCCAAATAATGTATCAGATATTTTAAATTCTTCTATTCCTATAGATGATTTATATAAAAGAGTGGCTCCTAAAAATTGGCCATATATTGAATATGCATGGTCTAATGATTCTGGTTCTGCTTCAGGTGGTTATTCTTATAATTATCTTCATATATTAAAGAATCATTTAGTTTTAAAAGACCCTTCTACTTATGCATTGGAAAATTTTTCCATTAAAACCGTCACCGGTAAAAATTCTGATATTTTTGAATTAAAATTATGTTATAATGATCAAACTATTGCCAGTGCTGCAGTAT
The DNA here is from genome assembly GCA_030573955.1 of Yamadazyma triangularis. Taxonomy (NCBI): domain Eukaryota; kingdom Fungi; phylum Ascomycota; class Pichiomycetes; order Serinales; family Debaryomycetaceae; genus Yamadazyma; species Yamadazyma triangularis. Next base: position 197,123 of record JAJMEC010000018.1, read on the forward strand.
TGAATGGATTTAGAAATATTCAAAACTTGGTTCGAAAATTCAAACCTGCTCCTAATGGTAAAACCAACACTACTAAAGTTAATCCTTTAGTAGCTCGTAGAAAAGCTAGATTAGGAGGTAAAAGTAAATTGGAATCACAAGCTGAAGAGTCTGCTGATGCTTCCAAATGTGATTATGTTGAAATCATGGCATGTCCTAATGGATGTATTAATGGTGGGGGTCAAATCAGTCATCCCAAAGAAGTTCCTGAAAAAGATTGGCTTTTCCAAGCTTTAGCCAGTTATAATGAAATCCCATTATTAGATTTGAGTTCTCCAGAAGTGGCTTCTACTTTAGTTCCTGATTTAATTACTTGGAGCAATAAGTTTTCCACCAATTTTAATGTTAGTGAATCCAGATTATTCAGAACATGGTTTAAGGAAGTTGAAAAGCCAACTGATCCTAATTCCATCTTATTAGGAGCCAAATGGTAGATAAAGAACAACAAACTATAAGACAAATACAGAAAAAAAAAAAACAAAAAAAAGAAAGGAAAAAAAAACATAAAAAAAAAACAACAATGACAAATTATGACAAAACCCACGGTATTAGGAATGTTATAGATTCTAATTATTTATTTCATGTATCATATATTTATTATTTCTGTGTATAGTTTTTATTACACGATTTCAACTTTTTTGCAGCATTATTTATCGCGATGTCATCAGAGAAGTCTTTTTTTTTTTTTTACTAACAATGCTTAGATTAATACGGCCGACTACAACGGTAATACGGTCCAATAATAGAAGTTTCTACACCAATAGACTTAATTCTATATGGGAAAACAATCCAATAAGAAATAATACTCAAAATTTCCAAAGAAGTTATAGTCAAAAAAATGATTCTGGTAATAGATTTGCCAATATCTTTGATAACAAACCAACCAAGAAACCAAAGCATAATGATAACAGAACTCAAGGTCACAAAAATAATAAATACAATAAAGGCCATCATAACAAAAGATCCCATGAAAAGAGACCTCTGGAAAGAAAAGTCTTGAGATTTGAATTGGATAGAGCTACACCTAAAACCAAGAGTGCTTTAGTTTCAATCATTGAAAAAGTTCGTAAGTTGAGTCCATCATATCAAGTGAAGTATATTGATCCTGAAAGTAGTAAATTAATGACTAAACATCTTACTGAAGTCGTAAATAATCTTGATCTTTCCAAGTCAGGAATTCAGTTGATTAAATCACCAAATGATAAAGAATTACCATTGATAAAATTGATCAAATTGGAAGTAATGATTAAGACTCATTCTGACGAGTTAGCTCAAGAGACTGAAGCTAGATTAATTGAACAAGGAAGTTCTGCTGCCATGAAAGCATTAAGACAACGAGAAAAGGCAGAACGGAAAAAGAAAGCAGCAAAAATTGTTGCTCTTAGTTGGAATATAAGTCTTGGTGATTTGAAATTACAAAAGAAATCAGAAATGATAAAGAAGATTGAAAAGCAGGAAAGTTTTATTATTTATATTGATGGAAGAAAGGCAAATTATAGACGAGCTCAAAAGCAACTTGAAAAGAAGGATGATGTAAAAGAAGAGGAAGTAGTAGAAGAAGAAGAAGAAGAAGAAGAAGAAGAAGAAGCAGAAACACTTATGGGTGAGGGAGTAGAAAACTCTGCTCTGAATTCTTACAAAAATAATCGATACCAAAACATAGATACTTTTGAACTCAAAAGACGTCAATTTATTCTAGATGCTATTGTTTTAATTCTTGAAGAAACTGAAACAAAACACACTATTACTGGAGAATTAAGTGGGATGTTAACCATTAATTGTACTCCAAAAGTAAAATCACAGAATAATACCAAAACTAGTGATGTTACTGAACTGAATAAGGATATCAAAAGACAGAGACAAATTCAAAAACAGAAACAAAGAGAAGAAGAATTAAAGAACAAAAAGGGTTCACAAGACAACTTAGATTCGTTGTATCTGTTTAAGATTGAAGATTAATAGTGATAAATATTCATTAACATACCATGTAAATAGTTTTTTCCCCCTATAAATACACATATATCATTAAACAATACTACCATAATTACCAGAAGAGTTACCATTTCTCATCAAGTTTGACAGTGATGCAATCAGAGTCTGTCTTCTTTCTCTTAACTTTCTCATTTTATAACTGTATTGGTGACTATCGATTACATTATCAATTATAGGATAATTAATTAATTTCTTAACTTGGGATTGGTCTAGTCTGTAATTATTAATAGCATTATAGGAAAGGTGATATAAAGACTCATCTTCATCTAATAATTCATTATCATAATTAAATTCATCATTATTTAACGTCTCAGTAATTGGGAATCCAGCCATTTCTAATTCAAATGGAGAAGGAGGAGGTGATTGTTTTGGAGATGCAAGATTTTTTGGTGAAGTTGAATACAAACCTTTAGTGGAAGTGCCATTAGTTCCTATAGTACCATTAGTAGCTGTAGTACCTAAAGATTTTATGGAAGGGGCATATAAAGATTCATCACCTATAGTACCATTTTCTTTAATTGATTTGTGATCAGAAGCTAACAGAAGCCAATGTTTCTGTTTCCCATCATTATAATATCTTAAACCTTGATTTATTTTTTTCAATCTAGATCTGGAGGTAGGATGGGCTACAATAGCATTAACAGAATCAAAAGATCGATAATCTTTATAATAATCACCATTATAAGTCATTTTAAAATCTTGAATTAAATCTTTAATACCAAACATATCTCTTACAGCATAATAAAACTGAAGCCTACCATTAGGAATATTTGAGATGGTAAATGGAACATAACTAAATGAAAACCAATGACCTATAGCAAAAGCAGTTAATTCCATACATAATAAAGCATTTTGAATTGAGATTCCAACATTAGTATTTTTCTTATCAGAATCATCATCATTGGAAGATCCAGGTAAAACATGGAAAAAATTTAATAAAGCCAATAATATCCCTTGCCAATAAGAAGCAAAAATAATTAATTTAACACATAAAAATTTACCCACAGGATTAAATGGTTTTAAATCATTCCATAATATTTTCCAAAACATGGCTAAACAATAAAGTGACATGGTTACACTAAAATTATAAAATATCATTAACCATAAATATATGGATTCAACATTGACTCGATTAACATTATAATATCCCGTAATTTCTGTTAATATGGTCCCAAAACAAAGAAATGGTTTAAGCCAAACATATTGTAAGATCCCCCGTTTAATTATAAGAAAAGAAGTAGGATCCGATATATCCACATCAGGAAATATAAATCTTAATACCCCAGGGTGACTCACTGGTTTTCTACCACTAGTCATAATAATAATACTTCTTTCACCTCCTAAAGTATCAGTCAATAGTGAGAAGAAGGTATAAATAACAAACGCCTCATATACTTCTCTTAGTGGTTCTAGGACAAATTTATTTAGATAAGATTCCGAGTTTATAAGCATGGAATAACATGATAATGCAAATAATGGCACTATTAATTGGATTCGTATTATAAGTCGTTGTTGATATGGTCGTCTATAGTTAATTAAGTGGAGATAAATCGATGCAAATATTATACACGTTGCTGTAATTGAAGAATAAAACGCTATCAAAGTTACCCAATGTGGCAACTTGTATTCATTAACTATCATAACGATTTAATAATCGTTTATTAGTATATACTTATAATTATAATCCTGGTTTCATACGATAAACAATAAAACTTTAAGTTTTAATCTTTGCATTTGTACTGACGCGGGTCGTGGGAATACCACTCCAATTGGCTGCTACAAGAGATAACCCATGGGGCTGAAGCAGAAGAAGGAGGTTATTGGTTTTATATAAAGTGATTATGGTTTTGTTATCAGTGATGATGTAAGAACAAGAAATGATAATTATTGAATACCTCTTCTTCTTTGTTCCTCAAAAACACAAGGTATAATTACCAATATCTATTGCTTATGGTTACATACAGGAACACGCTTATTCTCGCTAAAAGTCAAAGAAATCGGAGAATATCTCAAAATACTCATTACATTTCCTAAAATGGTGCCGATTGTAGTCAAAGATGACCACACGGAAAGCCGTTTCGATAAAGAAGAACTACGAGAAGTTCTCACACCGCTTTTAAATGGATTGAATGATAAATTTATTGATCTCGAAGAGATTATATCAGCAGTATCATCATCATTACCTGATAGAATCAATGTTACTGAGTATTATGGATTTGTTGGAGAAGTTATAGCTTCCAGAACAGTAAAACATCATGATCATTCTATGTTGGCTGGACGATTAGAAGCCATTCAAATTCAAAAAAAAGTGTCCTTGAGTTTTTCCAATAATATTGAACGACTTTATTATAATGTGATGCATCGTAATAATGATAGACATAATCCATTGGTATCGGGAAAATTATACAATACTGTGAAAAATCACACAAAAACATTGGATAATGCAATTGTTCCTGAACGAGATTTACTGTTGAGTTATTTTGGTATCAAAACCCTCCAAAAGTCTTATCTTATCAATGTCAATGATGATATAGCCGAGACACCTCAATATATGTTGATGAGAGTAGCTCTTGGAATCCATGATTCTGATATTCCTCGAGTTATTGAAACTTATAATTTGATGTCAGAAAAGTATTTTATTCATGCATCACCAACTTTATTTAATGCTGGGACTGATTATAATTATTTGAGTTCTTGCTTTTTACTTGCTATGGAAGATGATTCCATAGATGGGATTTTCAAGACTTTACATAAGACGGCTTTGATATCTAAATGTTCTGGAGGTATTGGTCTCCATACTCATAATATCCGAGCAAATGGTTCCTTAATATCTAGCTCTAATGGTAGATCAAGTGGATTGGTTCCTATGTTGAGGGTATTTAATAATACTGCTAGATATGTTGATCAAGGGGGTAATAAAAGACCTGGAGCTTTTGCTATTTATCTAGAACCTTGGCATAGAGATGTACTTGATGTTTTAGAGTTAAGAAAGAATCATGGGAAAGAGGAATTAAGAGCTCGTGATTTATTTTATGCTCTTTGGATCCCGGATCTTTTCATGGAAAAAGTCAAATCCAACTCTGATTGGTGTTTATTTTCACCTGATGAATGTCCTGGACTTTCAGAGTGCTATGGCGAAGAGTTTAAACAATTGTATGAAAAATATGAACGAGAAAATAAAGCTACTATTGTCATTAAAGCCCAAAAATTATGGAGTTTAATACTTAATACTCAAGTGGAAACCGGTAATCCTTATATATTATTTAAGGATGCTTGTAATAAAAAATCCAATCAATCAAATTTAGGAACAATAAAATCTTCCAATCTTTGTTGTGAAATTGTACAATATTCATCTCCTAAAGAAACTGCGGTTTGTAATTTGGCTTCTTTAGCATTACCTTCATTTATCAGAGAAACTAAAACCACCATAGAATTTGATCTAGTCAAACTTCATGATGTTGCTAGAGTATTAACAAGAAATCTTAATAGGGTAATTGATGTAACCCGGTATCCAGTTGAAAGTGCAAAAGAATCTAATTTCCGCCATAGACCTATAGCAATAGGTATTCAAGGATTAGCTGATACGTTTGCCTTATTAAGAGTTCCATTTGATTCTAGTGAAGCTAAAGAACTAAATATTCAAATCTTTGAGACGATTTATCATGCTGCAATTGAAGAGTCCATTGTATTGGCTATAGAGGAAGAACCCTATAAATCTTTTGAAGGATCCCCAGCTTCTAAAGGATTACTTCAATTTGATTTATGGAATCATAAACCTTCCAATATGTATAAAGACTGGGATGAATTGAAAACCAAAGTGAAAACTCATGGGCTTAGAAATTCCTTATTAGTGGCTCCTATGCCTACAGCTTCAACATCACAAATTTTAGGCTTTAATGAATGTTTTGAACCATTCACATCTAATATTTATACAAGAAGAGTCTTATCAGGAGAGTTTCAAGTAGTAAACAAATATTTAATTGATGATTTAGTTGATTTGGGTTTATGGAATAAAGCCATGAGAGATAAGATATTAGTCGCCAATGGGTCTATTCAAAGTATTCCTGAAATTCCAGATGATGTTAAATCATTATATAAAACAGTATGGGAAATCTCTCAGAGAGAGGTAATAAATATGGCTAGTGATAGAGGGAAATTTATTGATCAACTGCAAAGTATGAATATTCATATGGTTAACCCTACATTTGCCAAATTGACCAGTTCTCATTTCTATGCTTGGGAGAAAGGTTTAAAGACTGGAATGTATTATTTAAGAACTCAGGCTGCTGCTAGACCAATTCAATTTACTGTTGATAGGAATAATACTTCTACATCTTCAAATGAAGACTCAAATAACAATAATAGTTTGATTCGAAAACGGTATAGGAAATTTGAAACGTCCTTAGATCCATCGGATGGAGTATACAAAAGAAGTAAGATGGTTACTCCTGAATCTCAAGGCCAAACACCTTCTTCTGAGAAGGATAATATTCATGATACCACAATAAAATTTTGTAACATAGATGAACCAGAGGCCTGTGATTCATGTTCAGGTTAAAGGAGAAAATAAAGTGTATGTGTTTAGATCTTGTAAATAAATAAAATGTATCTATTGTATATGGAGCAGAGTTAAGTGGTTACAGTGAAGTGGTTTCTTAACATGATATAATTATTACATATAAATAGATCTATAGTATTAAATCATTTCAACTTCTGTAACTTTCTATTAGCAAAATCAGAAACCTGTTTTACACCTTCATTTGTGACAAAGAATTTCTTTAAAGAAAGATCTGACCAAATAAGAACACCAATTTCAGAAGCATAATTACGAAGAATATCAAATTCTCGTTGATTTGAAAAATCAGCAAAGAGAAACCCATCAAATGTTTGGATTCTATCCATTTCTAATTGCCATAATTTAATTTGATCAACAACATTAGGAGGTAATATTTCTAATTTATGTTGAGCAGAAGCTACTTGAGCACTACCACCAGAAGCAGTATTAATATTATTACTAGCATCAAATTCGATTTTTTTATCCAATTTTTCTTGAGCTAAAACTTTCATTTGAGGATGGGCATGAGTTTCTAAAAACTTAATGATTTGTTCAGCAGTAATCCCATTGTATAAAGCATTTCTAATAGATTCTCTTGTGATTTGTCCAAATACCATATTGGCAAATCTAGTTTTTAAACTGACAAATAGATTCAACACAGCAATTTCTAATGGACTATTAGTATAAGAATACAATTTGAAGTTAGTTTCTAAAATAATAGAACCTTGAGTAGCCTTGGAGGATGATGTATCATCAACTTGAGTTGTTTCCGTAGAATTAGCCTTGTCAATAGCCAAAGAAGGACTCAGTAATGAAGTGGAATCAGAAGTCAACGTTATAGCAAGTCTGGTAGGATAAAATCGAGATGAATGTTCATTCCGTTGATATACTAAACCATAATCTTTCAAATCAGCAAGCATACGTATTTGAGTATCACTTAAAGAAGAAACGGTATAACTTTTACCCAATTCAAGTGAACCCAACATAAATATGAAATTTAATACATCCACAGGATCCATGTTTAGTTCTTGGGTCAAATTCAAATATTGTAATAATAATGTCCATATTTGAGCATTAATGTCTTGTAATAAAAATTGAAACCCCACATTAGTAATCTTAAGACCTTTAGTGCCAATATTGGGATTATCATTATCATCACTGGATTCCATTAATCCACTCAGTTTTAATAATGATAGCACCGAATTAGAAGGAGTCACGGCTAATTCTGTTCCCACCATGAAATGCAATATGGTTTCCCATTTTGTCGATGCAAATTTATCAAGAAAATTAATATCTATAACGTGTTTATCCGTAACCGTACTCAAATTACCAAACGAATTTGGTGATTGACTCCCCGTCAAACAATCCCGGAAATTTTTTCTGAATATGGGATGCAATCGAATGTATAATCCCGATTTATCGTCTTCAATCAAGTGTAATGCTTTGATTCTTTTCAATGACTCATGCTGTAGTATTCTGGCATTGGGTTTACACCATTTATCAAGATCCTTAAGCGCTACTGGCTTCTCATAAAAGAGCATGGTCATAATATAAAACTTAGCTATAGGTGATAACAATCTATATATTGACAAACATGTGGCTGGTGCTTCATATAATCGTGATTGTATAGTATTAGGTAATCCCTCTAAATGTTCTATAACTGTAACTTTGAACAAATCATTTGTGGCCATGATTTTACTATATCATTTACTTTGTTCTTTTTAGGTTTATAATATTGATTACACACAATTTCGCGGGATGAGACAAACAGATTTGTAAGAAGAGATTGAAAAAAAAAAAAGAAAAAGAAAAAGAAAAGTTTCGTATAATGGTAGGGAAAAGAAAAGCTCCACAGATGACAAAAGAAGAAACTGGAGGTGATTCTTTTCAACCTTTACTACAAGAAGTATATAAGGGGAAAGGGTTAACGGATCAGATCAATACAGCAGAAGATAAATGGAACTTATTACCAGCATTCTTAAAGGTTAAAGGATTAGTAAAACAACATCTTGATTCGTTTAATTATTTTGTTGATACTGATTTAAGAAAAATCTTAAAGGCCAATGAGTTAGTATTATCAGATGTGGATCCCGAGTTTTATTTAAAGTATTTGGATATAAGAGTGGGACATAAATCATCAGCTCTTTCATCAGCTTCCTTCTCATCATCTAAACTGATTCCTAAAGAAGTTAATTTAGTTCCTCATGATTGTCGATTAAGAGACTTAACATACTCAGCACCAATATATGTGGATGTAGAGTATACTAGAGGTAGAAAGATTATTATTCATAGAGATTTAGAGATTGGTAGAATGCCTATTATGTTGAGATCTAATAAATGTATTTTAGATGGTATAGATGATAAACAAATGGCTAAATATGATGAATGTCCTTTGGATCCTGGTGGATACTTTATTGTCAATGGTACGGAAAAAGTCATATTGGTTCAAGAACAATTGTCCAAAAATAGAATTATCGTTGAAACTGATGAAAGAAAAGGTATTGTTCAAGCATCAGTAACGTCATCAACTCATGAAAGAAAATCTAAAACTTATGTTATCACTAAGAATGATAAAATTTATTTAAAGCATAATTCTATTAGTGAAGATATTCCTATAGTAATCATTTTAAAAGCTGCTGGTATCACGTCTGATTTGGAAGTATTACAATTAGTTTGTGGTCAAGATCCTAATTATCAAGACATATTTGCCATTAATTTTGAAGAAGCAGCCAAATTTGAAATTTTCACCCAACAACAAGCATTAAATTATGTAGGAAAAAGAGTTAAAACCGTTAGAAGAGCTGGAGCACCTAAATTATCTCAACTTCAAGAAGGTATTGAAGCCATTGCTACTACTATAATTGCTCATATTACTGTTAGTGATCTTCAATTCCGGGAAAAAGCCTTATATATTGCTATGATGACCAGAAGAGTTTTGATGACTATGGATAATCCTAGAATGGTTGATGATAGAGATTATGTTGGTAATAAAAGATTAGAATTGGCTGGTCAATTAATGTCATTACTTTTTGAAGATTTATTTAAAAAGTTTAATTCTGATTTTAAAGCCAATATTGATAAAATTTTAAAGAAACCAAGTAGAGCTTCAGAATTTGATGCTTTACTTTCAATTAATATTCATTCTAATAATATCACCATGGGAATGAATAGAGCTATTTCCACGGGGAATTGGTCATTGAAACGGTTTAAGATGGAAAGAGCTGGGGTGACTCATGTCTTATCTCGTTTATCATATATATCAGCTTTAGGGATGATGACAAGAATATCATCTCAATTTGAAAAATCCCGTAAAGTTTCGGGTCCAAGAGCTTTACAACCTTCTCAATTTGGTATGTTATGTACTTCTGATACACCAGAAGGTGAAGCTTGTGGATTGGTGAAAAATTTAGCATTAATGACCCATATTACTACTGATGATGAAGAACTTCCTATAAAGAGATTGAGTTATGTATTAGGTTGTGAAGATATTATAGGTATTGATTCAGCTACATTACATTCAGAAGGAAACTTTGGGGTTTTTCTTAATGGTACTTTAATTGGTACAACAAGATTCCCAGCTAAATTTGTTAGTGATTTCCGGAATTTAAGAAGATCAGGTAAAATTTCTGCATTTATTTCAATTTATACAAATACTCATCAAAGAGCTGTTCATATTGCCACTGATGGTGGTAGAATTTGTCGTCCACTTATTATTGTTGATAAAAACAATAAATCAAAGGTTAAAGCTAAACATTTATTGAAATTAAAATCAGGTGAATGGGCTTTTGATGATTTCTTACTGCATGGATTAGTTGAATATTTGGATGTTAATGAAGAAAATGATTCTTTAATAGCCATTTATGAACTGGATTTAATTGATCCTTCTAAACAAAATATTACCCATTTGGAAATAGAACCATTCACTGTATTAGGAGCCGTTGCTGGATTAATTCCTTATCCTCATCATAACCAATCACCAAGAAATACTTATCAATGTGCTATGGGTAAACAAGCCATTGGAGCAATTGGTTATAACCAATTCAGAAGAATTGATACTTTATTATACTTGATGGTATATCCTCAACAACCAATGGTTAAAACCAAGACTATTGAGTTAATTGACTATGATAAATTACCAGCAGGACAGAATGCTACAGTTGCAGTCATGTCTTATTCAGGATATGATATTGAAGATTCTTTAGTGTTGAATAAAGCTTCAATTGATAGAGGATTTGGAAGATGTCAAGTATTAAGAAAGAATACTGTAAATTTAAAAAGATATCCTAATCATACCAAAGATATTTTAACTGGTATGAGAGTTGATGATAATGAAGAACCAATCTTCCCTCATAAATCTATAGGTGTTGATGGATTAGGTGAAGTTGGGACCAAATTGGAAAATGGTCAAGTTTATGTTAATAAATGTGTACCAACTAATGCCGGAGAATCAGTTTTAGGTAATACAAATACAGATGCATCATCTCAAGGAGGAGAAAGTCATAGAGAAACCCCAGCTTATTACAAAGGACCAGAACCTTCATATGTCGATCAAGTTATGATGTCAGTAAGTGACAATGATCAAGCATTAATCAAGGTGTTATTAAGACAAACCAGAAGACCCGAATTGGGTGATAAGTTTTCTTCAAGACATGGACAAAAGGGGGTTTGTGGTATTATAGTTCAACAAGAAGATTTACCATTTAATGATGATGGGATTAGTCCTGATATTATTATGAATCCTCATGGGTTCCCATCAAGAATGACAGTGGGTAAAATGATTGAATTAATCAGTGGTAAAGCTGGTGTTGTTAATGGGTCTTTAGAATATGGTACTTGTTTTGGAGGATCCAAATTAGAAGATATGTCACAAATATTAGTTGAAAATGGTTATAATTATTCTGGTAAGGATATGTTATATTCCGGTGAAACCGGGGAATGTTTACAAGCATACATTTTCTTTGGACCAATTTATTATCAAAAATTAAAGCATATGGTTTTAGATAAAATGCATGCTAGAGCTAGAGGTCCAAGAGCCGTGTTAACAAGACAACCTACTGAAGGTAGATCAAGAGATGGTGGGTTAAGATTAGGAGAAATGGAAAGAGATTGTGTTATTGCCTATGGGGCATCTCAATTGTTATTAGAAAGATTGATGTTATCATCTGATGCTTTTGAGGTTGATATCTGTGAAAAATGTGGATTAATGGGATATAATAATTGGTGTACTGGTTGCAAAACTTCAGAGCATATAACCAGAATGACCATTCCATACGCTGCCAAATTATTATTCCAGGAATTGATATCAATGAACATTGCTCCTAGATTGAAATTGGGGAATGTATTTTAGAGATATATTTGTAAATACAAAAGAATAATATAAATAAAGTCAAATAAGAACGAAGAAAATATGAATGAACAAAAGTAAAAAAAAAACAAAGTTAATACATAAGTCAAACGCACAAGCGGTAATTTGCAGCCAAAATAGATTCATATACAAGTTAAATTGTAGACTATGAATTTAGTACTATTTATTCCACTATACTCTCATAACAATCTATATTTGAAAACTAACACTTATATATGGCTTTGTTATGCAGTATAGATGCATATTGTACCAGTGTTTGGAACCATATCTCATAACTGCGCTCAGTACATTAAAAGTGGTTAACTCTCAGATATCTTGCCAGCTGTTGATATTGAGATATAACATTACTAATAAAGTTCATTACTACCCTTCCAAGGAATACAAAGATATCAATATCCCGTACCTTTTCTCCAAATAATATAATTGGGTCTTATGGTTTGATAGTTATCTAACCAAAACTTAATTTTGCGCAAAGCTGCAAAAAAATACACCATCAAAATCAGACCTGGGTCTATAACAAGGCATATTTTTTTTTGGAAAGGGTATTATAGGTACCAAAAGGTAGCTTTAAGTGTATATAATCGAGGGGATGTCAAAAAAACCCGGGTTTCCTAGGCCAAAAACTTGTAAATGTCTATCATTTCTGGTGGATATCGCGTCGTGGGTACACCATGCTGCTGCACCAACTACTAACTTTATCAGCCGTTCATATACTATGCTTTATTGAATTGTTCCAGTAATTAATATATATATATATATATATATATATTTTACAAAAAAAAATCTTCTTTATCATTTTGATTACTCTGGATATTCGAATTGTCAATGTTTCTCGGAAAGTAAGATATGAAGAGATGGAGTTCAGAATATCCTTATCAAAACGGGGACTTTGATAATGGTCCCATGAAAAGTTGAATTCTTTAACTCCAACAAGCTACTTAAATTGTTGAATTGAAATCCCCTTCTCCTATTATTATACCCAGCACTTAATCAACTAAACTCCCATCAATATAAGAAAGATGGAACCAAGAGATTACCCATATCCTGCATATTACCCATTTGATCTGATAACTATATATACATACATATATACATATATCGATATCACTCAAGGAACTACACTTCATTCATAATAAAGTTCTTAAAATAAAAAAACCTGTTTTTGATAACAGAAAATAGATAACCAACATTGTTACATAATGCCATTTGAAGCTCGTAACCGGTGATCGTCTTGGTAATTAATCACCTCCCCAAACAAACTGTGGGGATACACTCTTTAACAATGTTATAGAGTGATTATGTTTCTTTTCTCTGATCCACGAAACAATGTTTGTGCTATTTAATTAATACTTTATTTTACAAATGGGGTCAGGTTCTTCTTTGTGATCTTTTAAAGCTTTAAAAAGTTTATATTTATTTTCCCCACGAATATCTCTTCTTATTATGGTTGTAGTTTGTAGACTTTCTTTATAATGCGGTGCCTCAGAAGATTTTTCTCCTCCTCATTATCCTTGATAGATCATTACACAAATCACAGATTTGTTATCTATAACTTGTTTTAATTCGTTAGAGTAAATAGTGTTCAGGGCACTTTTTTGGCTCTATTGCTTCTGATAGTTTTTTTATCCTTTTTGTTGTTGTTGTTGTTGTTGTTTTCATTTTTTTTTTTTTTTTTAGTTTTATGATTCTGATATGCGTCAACCAACAAGATCCATATTCCAACTAAGGATTGTTATAACTTGCTTTGTTTTATTATGTTTGTTTTATGTTGTTCATGAGATACGAATTACTCAATTAGATTTGGAAGATGCATTATTTTTGACTAAAAACTCCTTCAGACAGCTTAGACAACAGTATCTTCCTTCAAAGAATTACGATTCAACTTCTGATGATTCTTCTGTTAGGAGTTTAAATATCAATGATATTGAATATCCTTTAAATAATATGGTGAATTCGATTTTCCCAATAGATTCTAAAATCAAATTCAACATTTCTGAAAGACATACTACTGCTGAGATCATAGCTAGATATGCTTCTTTTAGTCCTATTTTAAATGATCCCATAAAGGGTCATTATAAGATATTCCCTACTAATGGTTGTAGTCAAATTAGTGATGGAGAGTCTGCCGAGTATCAGGACAAAATTTTGATTGTATTAAGAGGAGATTGTACTTTTGTTGATAAAGTCAATAATATCATTAATTCCAATTTGAATCCCAAGACTATAATGATTGCTAATGATGAACCCATGAGAGGATTAATAACTATGTATTCGAGTACTTTTAATCAAGATGGTTCTTTAACAACACCTATAATGTTTATTACTAATGAATCTTATAAAACATTTTATAAATTCAAGGATAATGATTTAGTTTTAGATATTTCCACCGCATCATTAGGAAGTTGGATTAATGTTATTATTTCTATGATTCTTTCACCACCATTATTGATATTATTTTTTTATTGTCTAATCCAATTTATTCATAATTGTAAGAAAATTCAGAATAATAAATACAGTCAAAAGATTGTTAAAAAATTACCTGTTTACATTTACAACAAAAATCATTTAATTCATTATAAGCAGTTTCAAAAGTATTTAAAGGTAACTGGTCAAACCAACCAAGCCATGGATTCAAGTTTAAGCTCATCAATTTTATCATTCCAAGAAGCCATTAAACCAACACCATCTTCATCATCTTCATCATTAAATAATTTTATTATAAATGGTGTGAATGTTAAGGAATCACCAAATTTTAATGTTTTAATAATGAATCAAGACTTTTATCCTTCATTTAAATGTTCTATTTGTTTGGATAGATTTAGACCTTTACATTCTCGAGTTTTAATCTTAGATTGTAAACATTTTTTCCATGAAAATTGTTTATCCAATTGGTTAATAAATTTTAAGAGAAGTTGTCCATTATGTAATAATATAATTAGAGTCAACAGTCAACGGTTACTTGCAGGTCAAGTTATTTCATATGGAAGTTTTGATGAATCAGATATAGAGTCACAGAATGAGTATCGAACAAGTGTTTTAAATTCTGGGAGCAATGATGGGAGCAATGATGGTGGGAACGTTAGTGGGAACACTGGTGGAAGTGCAGGTAGAACTCCCGCTGAAAACTCCCCCTACATGGTCTACGTCGATGATCCCCAAATTTACCATGAAGACCAAAATGTAACAGAAAGTCCCCAGAATAGTTTACAATTTACAGAATATAACAATCACAGTGATACAGACTCACAAACTCAAAATGATCCCCTACCTTTGTCTTTAACTTCCTCCACAAACGAAGTCTTCCATACTCCTCCTCCAACAACAAGATCTCAATCATCCAACTCAGCTTCATTTTTTACCCCATCTAATCGATTCGACAAAAATTCTCCCACCATTTTTTCAAAACCACTGCAAATACTCAGTCAGTTCTCCACCACCTCCAACACCACCACAAACTCTAACCAATTAAGTTTAAGTATTGATTCTGGTAATGAATACTTGAATTCTCAACCTTTCAACCCTTCCAGCTTCAACCCCATGCCCCTTTTCGGTCCTCAACTTCAACCATTGCCCCTGACTACCTCAGATGATAGTAATGACCAATCTACAATTGAACTAAGTAGCTAGTTTAGTGTCTTATTTTATAGATCCATATATATGATTTATGATGTAATGGTTTAGTAGCATCCTCAACCCCGGAGTTGATCGGATCGAAATCTTGGTCATTCCGGTGGGTCGTGTGCTGCTGGGCTTGGCCTCACATATAAGCAGCACTTGTATATATACATATATTACCTGAAAGTTAACTGGGAAACTACGTCATATCATGTCTGAAAACAATGTGCCGACACTGGATGTCAACAGTGGAGTATCCAATGACACCAAAGGTGATATGTCTTTACTGAATAGTTCTGGAAAAGACAAAAATAATACGAGTTCTACAAACACCAAACGTCAAAAACGAAGAAAGAAGAAGGTTGAGATGGCGTGTGTTTATTGTAGAAGATCCCATATGATTTGTGATGATTCTAGACCTTGTCAGAGATGTGTCAAGAGAGGAATAGGACATTTATGTTATGATGAACCTTCAAATTTAAGACAAAAAAAGAAAGCACAGACGTTAGTAAAGGGAGAAGATGGTAACGGATCCTCAGTGATGAATAGTCCTTCAATAGACCTAACTCCACAACCACAACCAATGCCACAGACCCCGATCTTTAAGGATTCTCCACAACAGTCCCAATTCCAACCACTTCCTCAACAAGATGTTCAATCTCAAATGCCAGCACCGGCTCAAGGACAAATTCAAATACAACCCCAGAGTGGAGTATTGAATAATAATCAAAGAAGACAGCAAATGAATACTGAAGGGACCACTGATTCCAAATCGTTCAATAGATCAGTTTTATCACAAACAATGCCGTTTAACCATGAACCTTTTTTCTATTCTGAACACGCCGGTAGTGAATTCAGTTCATTAAATGATTTCTTATCGATGATTGATGATCCTGATTTAGTTAATGGTGCCTTAAATGATCCTTCTACGAATGATCCTATGTTAAGTTTCAGTATGAATCAAAACATTCCTAATAATACTATGCCTATGAACAATAATAGTAACAATTTGAATAATATATTATCGCTTTCACCAAATGCTAATGCTTATAGTTCGACCATGAATAACCAATTTCCTATAAATAACCAGCTACCGGTTGATCAGCAACAGCAACAACAGCAACAGCAGCAGCAGCAACAACAACAACAACAACAATTCCCCACTTCAACACTTCAGCAATCACCTCCACAACCTCCAACATATAAACCTCCATCGCAACCTCCAACCGAATCACTACTATCCAATGGTCAAGATATACAACCACAAGGTTCACCCACTAGGAAGAATGTAAACGGAGAATCGTCTAACAAGGAAACTAATCCAGAATCTCTTCAACCAGTGGTTTCTGATTCTGCTCGTGATAAGTTTTTCCTTACTGCTGCCGATCCCACAACCGAAATTTCACCAGAAGAAAGATTGAAACAAGTCATTAAGGCTAAATTAGAAGCTGGTTTATTACAACCTTATAATTATGCTAAAGGTTATGCTCGATTACAAAATTATATGGATAATTATATGAATACTACTAGTAGACAGAGAATATTAAAACCTTTATCAGTATTTCGTCCTGCTTTTAGAGCTATTGCTAAAACTTTAAAAGATGTTGACTTGGTTTTAGTTGAAGAAAGTTTTGAAAGAATGCTTTTGGATTATGATAGAGTATTCACTTCAATGGCTATCCCGGCTTGTCTTTGGAGACGTACAGGAGAAATTTATAGGGGTAATAAGGAATTTGCTTCTTTAGTAGGAGTGACAACCGATGATTTAAAAGATGGTAAGTTAGCAATTTATGAATTAATGAGTGAAGAAAGTGCAGTAAATTTTTGGGAAAAATATGGTGCTATTGCCTTTGATAAAGGTCAAAAAGCGGTTTTAACAAGTTGTAATTTAAGAACTAAAGATGGTATCAAGAGGAAAAGTTGTTGTTTTAGTTTTACCATTAGAAGAGACAGGTATAATATTCCAAGTTGTATTGTAGGTAATTTTATTCCTATTGACCCTTAAATGTTACAATATTAAAAATTAAGTTTTTTGCTTTATATTTGTATATTTATTTATTATTATTATTATTATAATTATTATTATAATTGTTCATTTATTGATTATTATGGTTCATTCATCACTATCATCATTGTCAGAATCAAGTTCGCCTAAATCAGCTTCAGATGCATCTGATTCTTGTTCTTGATCTTCCTCTTTAGCTTGTTGTTTTTTGATCAGTTCTTGTTCTTCTTCTTCAGCTTCTCTTAATAATCTTAATTTTTCTTCCTTTGCTTGTCTTTGAATAACAACATATTGTCCTAAAGGAGTTTTTGACCATTCAAAATCATTGAGGAACATTTGAACTTCACTTTTATTAGAAGGACCATATTCTACTTTTGATCTTTTTGCTGAAATGAATTTGGAATTTTCATTCAATTTTTCAACCAATTGTTGTAATTGTTTGTTAAATTTTATATTCTTTGATCCTTTCATAAATCTTCTTAATGAAATTATAGCTGGAGTTACAAGTTCAGGGAAAGCAATACTCTTACTATGCAAAACAAAGAATTCATAACTTAATTCTATAAATTGTTCACAAGCACCATCTTGGAAAATTTTAGTACCCAAATATTGTTGATTAACTTTAATATTGTTTTCAAAATCAAATACTGGTAAATTGGTTCTCTTTGGTTGTTTTGTTATAGCAGTAGATGTTAAGATTTCTGATACCAATGGGAATATAGGAATGAATACTCCAGTAGATTGGGATAATCTGATTAATGATCTTATTAAGTAGAATCTTAATGGGAAAAATTGAGCCGTTGGAATTAATCTGATAGTACCTAATGTGACTTGTACTAAAGGATAAATTAATTGTCTGGAAGGACTCTCTTTATTTTTATGATTGACCAATTCTCTTTCTGGATTACATTGTTGGGAAACAACTCTTGACCAGAAATCTAATGAATGACAATACTGCCAATTATATATGGTTTTGAATCCCTCTTTAGCATTAGAAGTAGCATTGATACTATTTCTTAAATGAATAGCTGCCTGTCTTATGTATTCAAATCCAATTTGATAAGATAATGTTTCATCAATACAAAATAATTCAGCAGCCGAGTTTTTACAAAAGTTAAATAATGGCATAGTGTATTGATTTGTCTTTCTACAATTCTTCAAGAAAGTAGTGTAAACAAGTTTCAATACAGTGTCTAATATTGACTTGTGAAATTCTTTTGATATATTATTCAAGAAAGCAAATGTAGCGATTTGAACTTCCACTTGGTTGGTTGAAGACCAAATATTAACCACTGAATTTAAGAGTTCTTTTAATAATCTTCTGAATGAAATATAAAAGGGGAAAAGTTCTTGTAAAGAAAATAACACAAGAGCAGCAGTTTCAGTATTATTAATATCATTCAATAAAGTAATAAAAGATCCAGCATGGGATTTTAAAATACTGGAAATTTGACTGGCATGAGGATTCTTTTGAGGAATGTTTCTAACTCCTGAATGGCCCACCTTATATGGAACTAAAGACTGTATAGCATCAGGTAATTGTTTTAAGACTACCATCATTAACTCATTGAAGGCCTTAGGATCAGTAACAACATATTTATAGTTACCTGAGTCAGCATCATTGACATTAATGGCGGCTTTGAAAGCAATACATAATTGTCTAATTAGTTTAGGTGATGGTTTAGAACTTAATTCTTTTTGCCATTTCTTAACTAATGCTAAAGTGATTGCTGTTTGTGAAGCCGATTTGGAAGTATCTTCTTCAACTTCTTCATTGACATTTGTTTCATGTTCACTACCTTCATCTTGATCTTCCTCTTCTTCTTCCTCATCATCATCATCATCACTCATGGCATCTAAAGGATTTACACTTTCAAAATCTAACAATCCCTTATCATTTTCTTGTAAATACTTGTAGAATTCAGGATCTTTATCAGCTAAATTTTTCATATCTTCTTCCACGGCTTCAGGATCTTCATCTTCTGAAGAAGAATTTTCATCTTCACCATTTTCCATCTCTTCATCTTGTGGTTCTTCCTCATTGCTTTCTTCAGATTCACTTTCTTCTTGGGCTTGTTGAGATTGCTTAACCTTTTTCTCTTTTGGAACTTCGAATCCATTTTCAAAGAATGCATCTACTGACATATCATTGAATACCTCTTTACCTTTCTTGTCATCTTTGTCGTTCTTCTTTCCAGACTTCTTTCTCGATGCTATTTTTTGATTTTGTTTTTGAGCTTTCTTCCTCAGATCAAGAGTGTGTTTCAAATGTTTATTTTGAAACTTCTTAGTCTGTTTAGTTGCTTTGGCCATTTTAAAGTAAAGTCAGGATAATTTTTGTGAAGAGAAAAAAAAAAAAGAGCGATGAGGTTAATTTTTCAATCTCGCGACTATGAATGCGATGAGATGAGACTAAAGAGATGAAACTAAATCTTTCTGATAAATTATATCTTTACTGTACTTAAGATAATTTACAAAATGTTTATAAAAAGTCGTTAAATCTTCCCATAAAAGCGTCTCTTAACCAATGTAAAAGTTTGTCGTAGACAATAGTGTTTGAATTGTGGTAATAAATACTATGATCATTATCAGGGAAGAAATGAGTATCATAGTTTTCAATGCCTTCAATGTTGAATTGATCCAATAGCCATAACAGGTTTTGAAAATGGACGTTGTCATCAGCTGTTCCGTGCATAATTAAGAATCTGTTAAGTGAGCTAAAGTCTACATTGACTATTCGACCGGTGGTTGAATAATTAGGATTGTCTTGGGGCTTCATCATGTATCTTTCTGTGTAGATAGAATCATAAAAGAGCCAATTAGTGACTGGAGCTACGGCCATTCCGAATTGGAAAGTTTTACCTCCATCTATTTCCAACGTTTTTAGTGTAGTGAAGCCACCATATGACCATCCCCAAATAGATACTGATTTGGAATCAATAACTTTACTGTTCTTGGAAACATAATCAGAAGTAATAGTGATTATATCTCTACCTTCCCAGTATCCAATTTTGTTAGTAGCATAAGATTTAAATTTCCATCCTTGACCATCAGTGCCCCTGGGATCAATTATTAAAACAATGGCATCCAACAAGGCACTAGCAACATCTTCGAATCCTACAGTAAACTTCTTTTTTACCATTTGAGATCCAGGTCCTCCATAAGAATTAACCAACACTGGATACTTCTTTTTTCTATTGGGGTTAAATCCTGGTGGTAAAATTTCAATGACATTTATATCCACATCTTTTATCTTGACTGTCTGATAACTTCTAGTAGGCATATTAATTGTAGATAAGAAGTCTGTACCTCTCTTATAATTACTAAATTTCTTCTTTTTCAGGATATATTCGTTGGCATTTTCACTGTCATGTAATTCAGAAAGACTTATCAATTTCTGCCAGGGGAAATCAGGTCCATCATAGATTAGCGACATGAATTGACCATCATCACTGGCTTTAAAATCGAAACTCCCATCAATATCTTCATTGAAAATCGTTACTGATTTACCATTCAAACTTACAGCTGTTATATGTGAGTTCATGGAGCCAACCTTGGTCGATAGGGTATAAAGTAATTTCTCCTTTGCATCATAAACCACTGGAGCACTTTCTATAACATCCCAATCTTTTGCATTAGTCAAAATATGAGGATCTGTAGTTACAGGAGTTTCATAATAAGCCAATTGACTTCTATCGTTGACAATAACCTTATCAATATAACCTTTTTCAACAGAAATTGGTGATGAAATCTTATCTATCCATCCACCAAATTTTTCTGTGGCATTAAAATTTTCAATATCTGTAGAATCTTTGGAAATGACTTTAATAACTTGTTTCAAATACTTTCTACTAGTCCTATCGGTTATTTTGAACAAACAATAATCATTATCAACCCAAAACGCATCATATATAATAGAATCATCACCAAGATCTTTTAAAGTTGAAGCTTTTTTATCTTTGACATTATAGTTAAATATACTTAATTTAGGATTTGGTGTACCTGGTTTAGGATATTTAACATTCTTCTTAATGGGATATTGGTTTAAAGAATTTAGGCTTTGAACTTCACCCAGACCCTCATATGAATCTCCTATTTCAGATGGACCTTTAACATAATAGTTCATCTCATACGAATGAACATCAGTATCGTCTACTGAAACATAAACCACATTTTCACCATCGGGAGACCACCAGAAAAACTTATCAGAGCTTAAAACTTCCTCTTCGTAAATCCAATCAGGTTTACCATTAAATATATCAGGAGAACCAGTATCCGTTATTCTAGTAACTTCTTGTGAATTGATGTGATGAATAAATAAATCATGATTGTAACCAAATAAAACTTTATCACCTGTAGGAGCAAAACCAGCAAAATGTAATTTTTCTGGTTCATTATCTTTCTTTGGTGATTTATCTGGTTGAATTGGAATATAATTTTTACTAGAAGGATTATATAACCAATAAATAGCGAAGCTCAGGTGTCTCCATTGCTTTAAAGAATTGGTTTTAACAATGTGATAAGTGTCCAAATTATCTACTGACTCAGCAGGGTTCATAAAAACCTCTTCAATATCATAAAATCCATCATTATACTTAAATTGAAGGTTGTCAATGAATATAGACTGATAATCAGAATCAATTTGTTTAACAACATATAATCCACCTTTAGAACTTTGACCCCATGCCAAATAATACCCACCACCATTAGCCTTTTGTTTTGGGTATTGTTTCTGTGATAACCAATTGACATCTTTAAAATTAGGATTGAAAAAATCGTGTCTAATAAAATGCATAGTTAAGTTTTTATTCTCAGGATTATAACCATTCAAGGTAACATTTCTACCTCCCATAACTATATCACTTTGACCCCCAATAGCATACCGTAAATTGTCAGCAGTAAAATGACCATTGGAATAAACAATCAACAATATTATCCATATGGCTATCCCCACTGCTGATATAATATAACACGTCCTATTGGAATAGTACTTACCGCCAGCTTTATAATGAGACAACACCGTTTGGAAATTGAAATCATCATTAAAATCATTCTCTCTGGATTTCCCTGCCGAATCCAATTCTTCAAATATTATTGACGATTCACTTTCAGACCCTTGGTTTCTAAACCCATCTTCATCTTCATCATTACTTGGAGTATTAGCCGAGCTAGATATTTGGTTTTCTAAGTCAATTGGATTATTTACCATTTCATACTCTTCTATCGGGTGGTCAGATCTCATGACCATTTCATTGGGATATTAATGGTGTAATTATACTATCACGTTATCAGAATGTGATAACCCCTGGTTAATATTTTTTATGGCCAAATTGCCTAATTGAGGTTTGAATCAATGGTTTTTGAAACTTTCACCGCACAGAGGTAATTTTTCTTAGTCCCAATTTTTCAATCGCCAAACGTTAATGCATGAAATTTTATACAGAAAATGGAAACTGATACTATAAAATATTATACGACGCTATTCAATAAGGAAATAGAAAAGAATGGAGATTACTATCGTAAATTATATTCTTTACCTGTACATGAGTCAGGACTCAAATCAGTTTTAGTAGCCAACGAAGAAATTAATAGTGAATATAATAAACACATAACAAAAGAGATATTTCTTCATGGGATTAATTTACTCCAAGATGCGATAGAATATCCTCGGACGGCATCTAGAGAAGTTGTTGTTGAAGAAGAGGGTCAAGAAGAAGAAGAGGAGGAGGAGGAGGAAGAAGCTGATATCACCAACTTGAGTGTTAATCGTGTTGATACTGGTGATACATCCAAGGGTAAACAAAATGGTAAACAAAATGGTAAACAGAATGGTAAACAGAATGATAATAATACCAATGGTAATGCTCCAGTTTTTGCAAATATTGATGAAGAATTGAGGATCCAACTCATTAGTAATATTGTGAAAATTATTGATGTGTGGTTTGAAAGTATTTCTACTGTAGAAACAAACAATGACAAGTATAATAATAATAATGATATCAATTTAATTATTACTAGTATTGACTTTAAAGACTATTTTCAATTATTTAAAGTTCTAGAGTGGTTTTTAATTAAAGCTGTACCTACTTTGGATGAAGAGGATGTTGACCAAGGAATCCTAATTATCATTAAAGAAACCTTATATTTGATCTATGATACTATAGGTATAGGTACTACGTTGAAATATCAACAAAAATCAGGTCAATCCATCTTGGATGTTTTTGATCAGATTCAATTTCAAGATATATTCCATGATATCTTATTAAAGACCCATGCTAAAGTTGTGGATGGTGAATTACAATTACCACTGATAAGACTTTCATTACCAACATTATTAAAATTGTTTATGATTATTGGTTCATTACATAATTTGGATGGTGGTAATCTGAAAAAATATATTAAAAATTTAAATTTCACCAAAGACAAGTTTAATCAGTATACCAGTCAATTTCAATCTATATTAGCTATTAATTTAAAACAATTTTACAATTATTCCCCTGATTTATTAAGAGTTCAAATTAGAAATGATTCATTTTTCACTTGGATAACTGGTAATGCTTTCAATTGGATCAATGGTTACGTCAAAGATACTTCTATTTCATATCTTAAATCTGATGATGAAGAATACGAAGAGGTTTTAACCACCAGAGCTCGACATTTATCTCAGAATGAAATAGAAACTTATGAATCCCCTGAATTATTTTCAGTATGTGTCTATTTATATGGACTACTTGATAATGATCAATTTCGGAAACAATTTGTTCAACATGATTCATTTGCTCTTTGGTTATGTCTTTTATCATACAATTTACAATATCAATTCAAAAGTTCATCAATAAATCGGAGAACTACTTTAGCATTTTTAACTATTCAAAAATGTTTACAAGATGATGATATACATAAGACAACTATTAATGAATTAAAATGGAAATTATGTCACCAAAAGAATCCCATAATACCATTGAATACTTCTGAAAATGATAAGAAGCCAATTTTATCATACATCTTAGATGTATTACTTGTATTAATAAGGTATAATATCAACAATAAATTGAATAGTGATTGTTTTATTATGGCTATTCAATTGATGAAATCATGTATCGTAAAACAACAACCTATTGATGAAAATTATCATTGGGATGAATTATTTATGTCATTGATGAAATTAATTTTATTTGTCAAGAAACAAAAACTTAATGATGACATTGTTAAAGAAACTTTACAATTATTTGAAGTGACTTTGCAATTATCTAATAAGACATCATTACTTTATGTAATACTATTAAATTTCGAAAAATTCACTCAATTAGATTTATCAGATTATGAAAACATTACTAATAGTATTACATTCTTAAGTAATAACTTTGATTTAACTAATGAAAATAATGGTAAGATTAATTTACTTGATGCTGATGTAAATTCACCAGAATTACAAGACCCATTAAAAAAATTCAAAGCTAAAGTACAAGAACCAGAATTACAAATTATTAAGAAACATTTTATTGAAATTTTGTATAAAAATTTATAGAGTTATATAGAAAGTAGAATATGTAATATATATATATAGAAAGATATATATAATATCAAAAGATTAATAATTCATATAAAAAAAATTGAAAAGTAATATACTGTTTCACTGAATTGATCTTGTTTCACTGAATTGATCTTGTTTCACTGAATTGATCTAAAGAAATCCATACAAGCAGTAAACACCACTAATAAAATCCCACCCCCAGGGCCTAATCTTAAGACTTTAGGAACGAAACCTTTATATAATGCAGTGAAACCTTCTTCTTTAGCTACAGTAAATAATGAAGGATAAGTCCAAATATATCTTGAAGAACCAGCTTGAATTCTTGATTTAACCACATCAAATGGAGTATTTAATACAGTACCAAAAGTACCACCAACAGTACCACAAGTTAAATCAATGACAGTTTTTTCAGAACTATTCTTTGGTTTTGGCATCAAACTTCTGACTTGATGAATTAAACCAAAATATCCAGCATTCCACATAATATGTCTCCACATAGTAGATTCTAATCCTTGATATAAACCAAAAACACCTCTATCTCTGATTATACTTTTGGTAACATCAAGCATACCATTAAATTGAGAAGTTTTATCCTGTAATCTGATTTTAATCAATTCAAATGGTACCACAACAAGTGATTCCGTGGCCCCAGCAGTAGCCCCAGTTAATACAGCTAAAGATTGAGTAGTTTTATCAACCCCAAAAGCTTTTCTATAAACCTTCCCCCATTCATCATTGGCAGCAAACTTAGTGGCTCTCTTTGGTGCTTCCATTAATATTGGTGCAGTAATCCCTTTATATAATCTTGAAGCTCCTTCTTCCTTAACAATTTTTTTTATACTTTGTAATGTTCCCTTATAGGCATTAGTAGAATCTAACTGTTGTCTGGTCTTAACCACATCCAATGGATACATAACTAAGATTTCAGATACCCCAGCTACTGCACCAGCAGCAAATTGATATTGAAATGGTAATGGTTTTTCTCCTGACATCTTTTCTATAGTTTTGTAATAACTTTTATATTTTATAAATTAACCAATAACTGGCTTGTGAAAAATTATGTGTAATCCACTATTGATTCAATTGATCTTGTATCGTTACTTATACAAGAAAACTTTCCTCCAATTGTTACTACTTCAGAAACTGGAAACTCAAAAACTTGTTTTGGTTAATTATCGAAACAAGTAATTTCTTGATATATTATTGGTATATAAAATGCCAATGTTCCCCATTTTTTTCCAAAAAAATTGACTCATGAGGAGAAGACAAACTCCGGTATGTCAGGTGACCAGAAAGGAGTACACCGAGATACTTATATACCGAGATACTTATCGATTGTGTGGTGAGGTAAAGGGGGTTACCCGGTTACATTGCAGTATATAATCATCACGAATGAAAAAATTTCAACTTCTTTGTGCGGCAGCCATAACTATTACCGTGTTGCTTGTCTTTTTCAGATATCCCAACGAGTTGGCAAGCGTCAAGTTATTGGCGAGACTAATATTTTGTCCATCTTAATGCTCAGTTTAGTTATTCTTAATCCATACTTCTGAGGTATATGCTTCTGAAGTATATGAGAATAGCTAAGGGCTGGTAGGTCATACATTTTTTTTTTTTTACTTCTTGTTCTTTTTTTGTTCTTTTGCAATTTCTTAACTACACAACTATCTCTATGTCTATATCCATTGACCTCTCACTATAGCTATGGAGAAATTGATAAATAATCCAGCTATTATGGCCATTTTCTGTGGCTTACTGAATACTGTGTCATCTCCCACTATAAAGACTATTCCTATAGTTCCTAGAAATACTCCAATTAATAATCCTAAAAGTAAGTCAATATTATGATCTTCTTCCAAATCTTGTTGTGGAGGAAGTGTATGGGTCATTGGTTCTTCGGCAGTATTATCTGCTTGATTATTAGCACCTCCTGAAGGACTGGGACCTCCGGGGCCTTCTCCTGTCCCATTAGGATTCACTGTCAGTTCTATCCATCTTTCTTCTAACATTCTTAACCGATGTTGTCTGGCTTCTTCTTCTTCCAAATCATTAATTTGGGAATTCCCTTGATCCCCACCCAAATTATATATTTGTTCAAATTGTAATCGTAAATCATTAATATCTTGTTGACTGAATCCTTGTTGTAATAATCTATCAAATCCAATAGCTTGAGGTGCAGTACTAGGACCTCTTTCTTGATTATCAAGTTTATTTTCTTCATTCAATTGTGCTTTGGTTAACACTTCTCCAACAACACAATGAATATAAATTCTTTCACTATAGGAATCATCTTCTTGTCCTCTTCTGGCATTAATAACATCTTTTTGAAAATCAATCTTATCATTTAATACTCGTCCATTATAAATCAACTTCAATCTCTTATTAGAACAATACTGATTTTGATTTCGAATTTCTCGTTTAACAAAATTACTATTAACGGTTTTAATTTGTTCTTCCGTCACAACTATATCCAAATCTTGTAAGTTTGGCCCTGAAGTATTGGCATTGGTGAATCTTATTACAAGTGTCACACTCATGGAGTTAATTTAGAAAGATGGCAATAATTTGTGCGACCCATTTCTCCTACCAATATATAAACCATGGCAAAGGAAGGAGAAGTTATACTTTCACAAATAACAGAATCAGTACAAAGTGACGATGATTATTCTGAAGACTTGGCTGATCAAGGATCTTTAAGATATGCAGCTTATGCCAATCGGTTTAGAACAATTCTATTGGCTTCTCATAGATATGTTGCATATACTTCGGATATTGGGGAAAGTTTCAGACCTGTAGCTCATCCTTATTTGGTATCGATGGGTTATGGGATTTCTTCATTATATATATTGGGGGATGTTGGATTTGCTGCTTGGAAAACCAAATTGAAAAGTGAAGGAAGATATACTGAAGATTTAAAGCCTTGGGATTATCCATATCCTGAAGCTAATCCCATTGCTAAAGGATTATTTGAAGCTTCCAATGAAAGTTTAGTGGAAAAAGATTGGAGATTGACTGCTGCTAAGAGAGGTATTTTCCAAGGTATTGCATCAATGGGATTACCTGCTTTTACTATTCATAGTGCTGTTAGATATTCATCAATATTGTTCCAGAGCTCTAAAATTAAACCTTTAAGAACTTATGGTCCAGTGGGACTTGGGTTAGGTATTGTTCCTTTGTTACCATATGTATTTGATGAACCAGTAGAAAAAGTTATTGATTTTGTTTTCGAAAAAGGTGAAGAACTTTACACTGGGAAGAAATTACATTCTGAATCTTCTCCTAAATCCAATTAGATGTTTAAATTACATATTTATTTTGATATTTACATAGTCAATTATTATAAATTCTTGTTCTGTCTTTTCATTGTGGCTTACTATAATTTAATGTCTTACAAGTATTACAAGTTCTGGCCTCTATATCCTTATCAAAAGATACAATGGCTTCTTTCACTTGTGTCCCCAAGTCGTAACAATGAAATTCAATTTCATGAACAATCTGCTTACAATTCGAACAATACCATCTTAATTTATCCAATACATCTTTTGGTCTATCTTGTTCAACTACTAATCCTATGGTGTCAGCAAATCTCACTGGATTGTGAGGGGTATTTCCTGGTAATAAAAATGAGTCTCCTTCATTAATAATTATATCTTTAAATTCTCCGTCATCAACTACTCTTAAACACATATGACCTTTAAATTGATGAAAGTATTCTGGGGTTTGATTAACATGATAATCGGTTCTTTCATTGGGTCCTCCTACAATCATAACTGAAAATCCACCTTTGTGGACCAAGTAATTATTCACAGGTGGCTTTAATAAATGTTTGTTCTCTTGAATCCATTTATGGATATTAATAGGTTGTGGTAACATGTTGTAGGATATAAAAGTTAGTAATCATTAATTTTTCGCAAATCTCATGATAAAAAGATACTGCAAAAAATAAAAAGAAACGAGTAGAAATTTAAAAAACAAATATTGATTCACTTTCCTATAAAGAAAAAAAAAAAACTATATAAAAGTGAAACATAAATTATCAATCTTAATGTTCTAAGATTGATAAACTACCGGTAACAACAACGTTTTCCAAGACGGCACCATTTGGAATATCAATTTTTTCACCATCATTACAAACAATGATAACAGTACCTTTCAAGGTAACATTTTTACCCAAGTTAACATTACCAGTAATAGTTAAATGATCTAATTCCAAAATCTTTGGCATATGAGCAATACGACCTTGGAAATTAGAAACTTTTTTGAAATGAGAACCTAATTTAATTAAAGGATTAGCAAATCCTTCTCTACCAGGATCTAATTTCAAAGAACCATGTTCTAAATAGAATAAATCAGATTTAACCAATAATAAATCAGAACAAGTCTTAACTGGTAAAAATCTAGTTCTTGGAACTACAACCCCATGAGCATTATTAAAGTGTTTAATTGAAGCACCAACAGCAGTTTCCAATTGTAATACATTAATATCACTAGAACCTTTAGAAATAGATTTTTGGTTAGGAATGATTTCACTTTGAATACCATTAGATTCAACTAATCTTTTGACAGCTTTCAAATTAATCCATAAGTTATTGGTATTAAAGTTTTTAAATTTCTTAATGGATTTAAATTCTTCAATATGTTCTTTTGGAACTTGAGCAATTTCAAGTAATCTGACTTGACCATCATAATTGATTAAAGTACCACCTTTAACATCAGCTCTAGTTTTATCAGTAAGTTCCATAATGAATTCAGAGTTGGTTTCAGTCATGTGGTTAAGGATTCTTGGATCAACAGTAGCACCTAAGTTATCACCATTAGAAACAAATAATACTTCTTTACCTTGACTTAACAAATAATCCAATTCACCAGAACTAACTAAAGATTCAAATAAATCACCATGACCAGGAGGATACCAATTTTCAACAGCATCTTGATGATCAGAAGGTACAGGTAATAAAGAATCTTTAAAAATTCTTGGGAATTTAGATTGATTAAAAGTACGAACTCTAATTCTATGACCTTGATACTTTTTAATGATTTTTGCAGTATCAGCATCAGTATTAAAAGAATTCATCAATAATAATGGAACATCAGTATCATAATTTCTGTTTAAATGTTCAATTTGTCTAACTGTCAAATCCAAAAAGGTATTACCATCTCTAACTTCAATAACTGATTTAGGACCAACACAACCCATTGAAGTACCTAAACCACCATTTAATTTCAAAACGGCTAATTTGGATAAATTATCACTCTTAAAATCATTCAAGGATGCATAATTAACCACTTCTTCTTGGGATGGTGATTTGATCTTATCCCAATCCAATGCGGTGTCACTAACTTTATCAGTCAAATATCTTCTGAATAAAGCAAAAAATGAATCCATTTCATTTTCAAACTTCTTTTGTTCTTCTGGATCTTTAACAGTATCGGCTAAATTGTTCAATGCATTTCTCATTTGTGATGCTGTCACATTAGTGGCAGTATTATCAAATGCCTATATATTTGTTAATATCACAAGCTTCTATCATTGTCTTAAACTGTTGTTATTACTTACGTATGCTGATTGACTTTTAATATGCTTCTTTGGAGTAGTACCTGACATAGTGTGTGAAGTTTGCTGTTCGAAAAAAAGCCCAAATCACCACTTTAAATCCACTTTCAATCTCACCTCGGTCGTGTTGTGCACAGTTGGCAAATAAACAAAAATTCTAGACCGCGTTAACTAATGGTTATTAGGAATACCGAAACTGACGACAGTTCTGATTCTACCAGCATAAATATGACGGAAGAAATGGTGAATTGATCATTTTGGTATTTATATTGTTTGAGAAATTCGTTTTAACATGTTGGAATCCTAATAATTGCTGTTGGAAAGTGTTTAGTGGAGGGTTGAGTGGAGAGTCATTACCCACATTTGTTTCAGGCACGGTGCTTTATCCGCCCGATGGAGTAAAAGAGCGACAAGGGCTATCAACCTTAAAGAACAATGTATATGAAACTTACGAAACTTTTATGAAATTATAAACGAAAAAAAAAATTAGAATAAGACAAATAACGAAATTAAACAAAAATAAAATGGAATAGTTGTTGTTGTAAATGCAGTTGAAAATGTACTTGTGAATGTAGTTGCAAAAGTAGTTTTAATTGTAATTATGATAGCAATTACATTAGCTCTTAATCAAGAACCCAAGGCTTAAATTAACATGGCGGCTAATAATGCTAATCCAGTAACACCAATAGCTTGTTTACCAGCACCATTTTCTTCAATGGTAGAAACAGTTGGTTCAGTGGAGTTATCACCGGAAGGAGCAGGAGGAGTTTGACTTTCCATGGTGGTAGTGGGTTGTGGTTCTTCTGTAGGAACAGATGAAGTAGGCAAGACACATGGACCAGTAACAGTAATGGTCTTTGGTTCATCAACAGTAACAGTGTGAGGACCACAAGTTTCATCACAAGTAGTAATAGTAATGGTGGTTGATTCTGGACAGTAAGTAGTATAATCAGTAATAGTAGTTACGTCAGTGAAATCGGAGGTGTGGTCAGTAATAACTGTAAAATCGGAGGTGTGATCAGTAATAACAGTTACATCGGAAGAAGTGGTGTTGGTGTATGGACTTGGAGATGGAGAAACAGCTGAGGTGACAGAAGGTTCAGAGTCAGAGTCAGAACCAGAACCATCAACATCTTCAACTTTAATCTTCATTGGAGTACAATCACCAGTGTCACCACCAAAAGTAACAGCATAACTGTATTTAGAATAATGGTATGGATCATTAATGTTCTTACATGCGAAAAAGTTATCAGCAGTACCATTAATGGCTAAGTAACCCGAAGAAATATCAAAAGCATCAGGCCCTAAAACACCAACCATAAGAACATCATGATGAAGACTTAACAGAAATGGATATCTACTATCAACATCCATGTAAAAGGTGGAATTTTCTTCATGATATGTGAGTTCATCAGCATCTTTCCCAAGGAAAAAGTAATTAATACCAGCTCCTTCATGTCTAGAAGAAAGCCCTTGCCCATTCACCTCACCATTAGAGGATTCGGCGTAGAATTCAGCGGCAAAAGAAACGGCTAATAATGATAATGAAGCGATTGAAAATTTCATAGTTGTTTTTATTTTTCTTGTTTTGAATTTATTCTTTTGTAACTAGTAGTTGTTAGAATATAATGACTTTAATTTAGGTGAATTCATGTCATCTTTATACTGCAAATTATTGACCACTTACGTCATAATGTAAAGCCGTCTGTCACTGCTAAAAATAATAAATTTTGCAGCATTGTTTATTATTTTCTCGCTAAAGTTTAATTTTTCTTTAAAAATAGAAATGCTTAATGCCTTTTTCGGTAAATTATTTACGATTATTCCTTTGTCCCCTTAAATTATAATGACGTTTTGTTCTTTCTTTCTCTTTCTCTCAGATCCCATACTATAAATTGTAAATAATTGGAAATAAGCTAAAAATATCATACATAAATAAATCTTCGTAAACTTTATTAAACGGCATTATCAGTTAAAGCCCCTTTTTTTTTTGGTTTTATGTCCAATTTGTGTTCATTTGCAGCCGTAAAAAAAGTACAACAATAATTGTTGTGGTAAAAGTGAAAACTGAATATACTATATATAGATAACTATTTAAAAAAACCATCAACAAAAGATATGGTGACGTATAGGGGTTCATTCTATAGTATAAGAGTGTATACTAGATAAGTATTCCTGGATAGTGTAGTGAGGACTGTATAATAGAAGAGGTTTCTCTTATTTGGGTCATCCATCCAAAACGGCATTCTTTACATCGTCAACTTAGAGACCAACCCGTGTGATCAGAAGGTATGATTAGAAAGTATTATTAGAAGGTTAAGGCAAATTACTAAGAGTGATTTATAAAGCAAATCACTAAGGTAAACCTCAAAACCAACAACTTAATAACAGAAATAACCTGAAGATCTTTCCCAAACCTTCCATCCAATATTCAAACTATATCGTCTGTTCTAGTTTAATACAATCTATACATGTTCAGGAAACTAACCAATGACGGGCCACACATTCTTCCTTATTAATGTTGCACCCTGATATTTGCCAATAATTATACCAAAATGAGAACAAAGCGAACAAATTCAGCCAATAATCGATCTGTCAAATTTACGACTCATGCAACATTCTTAACATAGCCACAGCACTAATTACAGTTCTCTGTTCCATACTATTACAGATTATATTATTGTTCGGGATATTAGCAACTAAAAGCAATACTATTAGAATAAAGCAAGTTTTTGCAACTTATCTATGCTACCACTACTATATAGCTGTATTATTATCGAAGTAAGAAGGAGTCCAATTGGCTCAAGTCTCTGATGATATTTCATTTTCTTGAGCAAAATATCTTCCCGTAAATACAACCTTAAAAGGTGATGCCGTTTATGGTGTCTTTTTTCGGGAACTTGAGCCCTGGTAATATGGCCCGAGTCTGCGTTAATCTCCGAAGCAATGACCTCATAGTTAAAAGCTTTATATGTAATGCTTCTCCCGCTTATATAAATAAATATATATATATATATATATATACACACGCATACAAATCTATAAATATTTTGTTCTCCTCATTCCTGATTCTATCCATATAATACTGTTGATCTGATCACACGGAATATCGAATATTGGAAAAGAAAATCACGAATAAAATCTTAAATCGCCAAGAATCAATAGCCAAGTATATGGGTGATCAAGATTTGGTATTAAAGTAAAGTTTGATTTTTTATTTTTTTTTTTTGTTTGCATAAAAGTAAAGGTTTCCTCCTGGGGGTTTTTTTTCAATCATTTTCATAATGGAAAGTATCACTCTTCCTCCTAACTATTCCCAGGCTATAAACTGTACCGATAGAAGTTGTGGCGATGCTCCCCGCAATAGTGGTAACGGTTTAAATGATGATGTTTCTTGTAATAGTTCTTGTTGTCTGTCAAATAGAGACTGTTTCAGTGAACTAGATAGATCTGTTGATACTCAACTTTCTACGTTACAAGATGATTATAATGAAGCTTACGCTAATAAACGCGTTGCTCCTCAATATACCCCAAGTATGGAACCACTACCTAATTATCAACCCAGTATTCAATCATTTGGATTAGCATTATTAAAGAATGAACTTATCAATCCCTACAGTTATAATACAAATAGTGATTGGGACCCTATAATGGTAGAGTTGAACTCGACCCAATTAATCTTATACAAACTTAACTTAAGTACTAAATTAAAAGATTTACTTGTTGTATTATTCAAAAGTATAAATCAAGTGGATACGAACAAAGAAAGTATTTTACAACAAGGTAACGATGAAAAAGACATTTATGATGAAAATTATGATTATAATGAATTAGATGCTTATATGACAACACATTCAGCAATAAGGCTGAAGTTTTCCAAATTTAAACATAACAAGGCTTTAAAACATCTATCAAAGTATTATGATATCTTGAAAGATAACAAAATGTTATTGGAACCAATAGATGATCGTCAAAAGTTTGTTGATGTATTAAAACAATATCAAGGACAAGTATTACAAAAATTCACATTATACAATGTTAAAATAGGTGAAGCTCCAGCCAAGTCAGATAGTAGTAATATCATGAGTACTGTTAATTATAGTAATGTTTTACGATTACGGATAGAATTAAAACAGTCACTTTTACAGTTTTGGTCATTTGATTCCATGGTATCTTGGTTAAGAAATATTACCATTGGTAAAGATTTATCAGTTTGTTTTGAAGATCGAAATATATCAAAAATGAGATCATTACCAAACTTCAATCACTTTAATAATCAATTAATCAATAAGTTTTATGATTCAAATGTGGTTGAAAGAGATAATCAATATTATATAATTGATGGATTTAAATTATTTTTCAATAATAATTTCAATGAATTGGAAATTAAATTCATTCAAGCATGTTTACCAAAATTAAATTCCTTCGATAAATGGAATTATTTAGCATTATCCAACGTTGAAAATGATGATAGTAATATTTTCATTCCTCAATCAAAAATTAAACGAGTGGAAAAATGTACAGGGAACCGGTGTCGGCAATTTTCTATTGAACAAGAAGGTTTGGTAGCGGTGAAAGTTTAAAAATAATGATCTGGTTTAACCTTTATATTTTACAAATGATGATATGATCTAACTTGTGTATTTTACAAATGATAAAACTTTTCTATATAGCATAATACAAATATATGATACTCCAGTACCGAATATGGTCAGTGTTTTCTTTTGTTTGCTTTTCTTTTGTTTTCTAATAATTTACATGATTATATCGTTATCATTATATTCATCATCAATAGTCCCAAAATAGTTTTCATGTTCTTGGAACTGATGGAATTGTTGTGGATTGTTGTAATGTTGCTGTTGTTGAGGTGGTTGTTGCAGTTGTTGGTTTAAACCCTCCAGTTCCATCTCAGTATTGTCATAACCTTGCATAACATACTGTTCAGCTTCATCACTTGGACTTAACTTTATAGGAGATTGAATGGATTGTGGAGTTTGAGGGTAGTCAACTTCCAGGGGATTAAAGGATGGAGTAAATGAATAGTCTTGAAAATTTTTATCTTCAAATTTAGTGACAGTTTCATCATTGATTTTGAATTGTCTAATAGAACCCCAAGGTGTTACTTTTATTATTCCTCCATCTGGATGATTGTATATAGGCCATTCATTAGATGTAGTATACAACTTCTGTGTGGTTTCATCTATAACTTTTTTCTTATTGCTTTCACTATCAGTGAATTTTCTTTTAGATGACATGTTGCAACCTAAACTTCTAAACTGGGAAATCTTAAGGGAAAAATTGTGAAAAACCAGGATTCTATGCTGCTGCCCTAATTAAATATATATGGAGAGCAAACACCTTAATTAGGAAATACTTTCAGGTACTTTTTGAAACACTTGAAGTACAGATTCAGCCACAATAAGCTTTGATATATAACTATAAATGTTGAAATAAACAGCTTTTTAAAAAAAAAAAAAAGACTTCCCGGTAACACACAAAAATGGTTGAAAAAAAAAAAAGGAAATTGTTACTCTTTTAAGTGGATTTTTTCACTCCAAGAAGAGAGAGAGAGGGAAAAGGGAATTTTTTTACGTCGTCGTGTGCGCGGGAAGTATTCCAATTTTCTAGAAAATGGCTGGAACTCTACGCGTAAAAAGAAGGTGATACTGCCTAAGGCAATGACGTATATATAGGTTAGGTCCTGTGGGGAGTGCGGTGCGCCATGAGGTGAATGCAGGACGGTATAGTGAGAGTGCATATAACCCGGACGACAAAATTGACCATGAACACACGACAAAATCTCACCCAATGTCGTCGCACTATGTCTCCTCCAATCAAAGACAAATAATTTTCATTACCTAAAAATTTGATTGTTTTTTGCTTGATAATTGAGAACTGAAAACCCCATCAACTATGTTTAAATCAATAAGATTGAATAAACTTGGGTTAAGAAACATTTCCAGCCTGTGTAGGAGATTAAATTCCCCAGGAAATAATGACCCTAAACCATTTATAAATGCTATGGGTAAAGAATATGACAAATACACTCAAGAATATGGAACATTTGGTAAAACTACTTTTAGTGAAGTTTTGGATGAAATCGATATGACTTGGGGTAAAGATGATGATCCAAAGAATGTGGCCAAACAAAATACTAAAATCAGACATTTTACCATTAATTTTGGTCCTCAACATCCTGCAGCTCATGGGGTGTTAAGATTAATTTTAGAATTACATGGTGAAGAAATTGTTAGAGCTGATCCTCATGTTGGTTTATTACATAGAGGTACTGAAAAATTGATTGAATCTAAAACTTATATGCAAGCCCTTCCTTATTTTGATAGATTGGATTATGTATCTATGATGACTAATGAATTAGTTTTCTCTTTAGCTGTTGAAAAATTATTAAATGTTGAAGTACCAATAAGAGCCAAATATATTAGAACTTTATTTGGAGAAATCACCAGAATTTTAAATCACTGTATGTCTGTTTTAACTCACATTATGGATGTTGGTGGATTAACTCCATTTTTATGGGGATTTGAAGAAAGAGAAAAATTGATGGAATTTTATGAAAGAGTTAGTGGTGCTAGATTACATTCAGCTTATGTTAGACCAGGTGGTGTTTCACAAGATCTTCCTCCAGGTTTATTAGATGATATTTATATGTGGGCTACTCAATTTGGTGATAGAATTGATGAAGTTGAAGAATTAGTCACTGATAATCGTATTTGGCAAGCTAGAACTAAAGATGTTGGTGTAGTTACTGCTGAAGATGCTTTAAATTATTCTTGTTCAGGAGTTATGTTAAGAGGTTCTGGTATTCCTTATGATATTAGAAGAGCACAACCTTATGATGCTTATCCTTATGTCGATTTTGATATTGGTGTAGGTATCAATGGTGATTGTTATGATCGTTATTTAATTAGAATGACTGAATTTAGACAATCTTTAAGAATCGTTGAACAATGTATTAATGATATGCCTGATGGACCAGTTAAAGTTGAAGATTATAAAATAAGTCCTCCACCAAGATCTTTAATGAAAGAAGATATGGAAGCTTTAATTCATCATTTCTTATTATTTAGTAAAGGTTATGCTGTCCCTGCTGGGGAAACTTATACTGTCATTGAAGCTCCAAAAGGTGAAATGGCAGTTTACGTTGTTAGTGATGGAACTGAAAGACCTTATAGATGTAAGATTAGAGCTCCTGGATTTGCTCATTTAGGGGCTTTTGATCATATTTCTAGAGGTGATTTATTAGCTGATGCTGTTGCTATCATTGGTACTATGGATTTGGTGTTCGGTGAAGTTGATCGTTAAGAAAAATTAAAAACTTTATCTCTCTATCTCAATGCATTATATATTATATAGAATATATTTAATTAAATAATATCTTGTAAAACATTACTAAAGATCCTGTAGCACCCGCTACTAAGAATAATGTTTTGGCATTTGAACCATCTTGATCTTCATCATTATTATAATAATTACTCTGTGGGCCCTGATACATAAAAGGATTTGATTGATTGATATTTATATGCTCTCGTTGAATTTTTGCATCCTTGTGCTTATTATTAATTTGTCTCATCAAATGTTTGGTAACTAATTCTTCATTTAATTCATCTATGGGGTTATTTTTAGTTAATTGCCTTAAAATACTTTCTCTTTCATCATCAGTTAATTGTCTATTTATAATTCGTTGTTCGAATTTTAAATGTTTTGATAAATGTTCATCATAATTGAAATGAGGTACTCCATATCTATTCCCATAATTAACATGTCTACCAGAAAATTCTGAAGTTCCTTCATCAAAAGTTCCACCAAAATTTCTAACTCTATGTCTAGTTCTATTTAACCGAGCTCCAGAATAATTCTTTGCTTCCCCATAATATTTATTATTCCATTGCTTATCTCTAACATCATTATATGAATAGTTATAAGCATAACTACCACCTCCAGTACCCCCTCCTCCTCCAGATCCTCCTCCTACTAAACTGGCATCATATTGTTTTCGTGTGGTGTCATCTTTTAACGTTTCATATGCATTGACAATTCTAATAAACCTATCATTATTGGCTGTCTTTTCTTCATCTTGTAAATGAGAATTCAAATCAGGATGATACTTCTTACTCATTTTTTTAAATTGAAGTTTAATATCTTTTGACGTAGAACTTCTGGGTATCTCTAATATATCATAGAAGTTTTGTCCTTGTGTACTGTAGCATCTTATAATATTGCTGGCAAATGTAGACCTTAACAACACCATAGTAGTGTATAATATATATATAACTTTATTCAATTGCGAACGGCTTTCCCAAATGAGCATTATCATATCCGATCGGCTCTAGGCAGAGAACTCACTCGCACTATTTCACCCTAATTTACACTATTTTGACTTATTACTGACGAGATTCGCGCCACCGTCCGGTCGTTCTTGTAATGTTTCTAAGAACATCTTCAATCCTCAGTCAGTGTGACACTGTCGTGTGTAAACCGTAATGGTCTCTCCTATATAAGCCGAGCACAATCCGCCACTAAGGAAAATTTTCAATAGTAAATTACATTAAAATGCCTAGACAAAGAAGATCATCTCCAGTTCAAAGAACACAAAGCAGATCTGCTCATACTGCAGCAGCTCCTCATCAAGCTTCTCATCCACCAGCTCATCCATCAGCCCATCCTCAAACCCAACAACAACCTAGACAACCAGGATTATTTGGGCAAATGGCTTCAACTGCCGCTGGGGTAGCTGTAGGATCAACCATTGGTCACACTATTGGTGCTGGAATTACTGGATTATTTGGTGGTTCATCACAAGCACCAGCTGAACAACCATATGATCAACAACTTGCTCAACAAAATCAACAAAATTATCAAGAACAAGGTAGACAGTGTGATGCTGATGTACAAAATTTCACTAGATGTTTAAGTGATAATAATGGTAATATGCAAATATGTGATTATTATTTACAACAATTAAGAGCTTGTCAAGAAGCTTCTCGTCATTATTAGACAAAAGTTTAAATTAAATATTATTAATTAATTATTTATTTATTTTTCAATATTTATTATTTATATGATTTTTTATCTTGTATATACGTCTATTTATTATTTTTGTTCTGATTTGTCACCATTGTTATTGTAGATATAATAACTTCCAGCACCTAATCCAAATAATCCTAAAGTGATATACACCCCATTACCTGAACTTTTAGTGTCTTCTAACTTCTGTTGACCAGCATGTTGCATGTTATCTTCTTCCAAATCATCTACAACTTTAGAAGGTTTAACATCACTTTGTTTATGATCAATAGTACTTTCACTCAAATTATTGACATCACTTTGGTTAATATTAGGATTAATTGAAGTTTGTAAATATTGGTCTCTATTAGCCGGTTTAGTGGGTTTGGATGAATTGGCTCCCTTAAAGTTTTCTACCTTAATGGGATCACTACCTCTATCTTGTATAAATTCCGGCTCATCAATAACTGATTCACCTCCATGAATAACTTTAGCATCATTGGCTTCCACTTTGACTGAACTAGCCCCTTCTTTATTAAACATTTCTCTCTCCACATCAATCTTCTTTTCATGAGCAATGTCCTGTTTAATGGCTTCTGGACTAACTGGTGGCACTTTGGGTTCAGTTACTTTAGGTATAAAATCATATTTAAATTCCCATTCATTAATTGATGTTTGGGAAGGTAATTTGAAAGAATCAATAGTTGAAGAATCATTTTTAGCAGCTCTAATTACCGAGGTCTTGAGACCCTTTTTAAGTTGATAATTAACCGGTCTAACTGATTGAATAAATATTCTATTCATAACTTATCTTTAATTATTGTTAATGTTTTTAAAAATATATTGTAATTGTTCTTGTAATTGACAACAAATAAAAGAAAGAAAAGAAAAATGATTAATACAACGTTAAAATACCCCCCTGTGAAATTTATCCGGGGTCAGGGTCATATAAATGGGCACGGTGCACGACCTAGCAAGCCACCTTATCGTAACCAATAACAAGCAATTTAGAATATTATGATATAAAAATGTATATAATTAATCGATCTATTTAGTCATGTAACAATTCCTCTAAATACAAACTAGGAACTCTGGTCATTCTTTTACCATTTTCATCGAATTTACTCATGTTGTCATTGAGATTACTTTGATTAACATCTAAACCCTCTAGTAATGATAATGTACTACTGTTATTTAAAGTCATGGAGGATTCATAGTTATCGTCCAATTTATTAGCCATCATCATTTCATTGACAGGACTTATAAACATTGAACCTCTGTTATTATCTAATGCAGCATTTCTATAAGATCTTCCCAATGGTTGGTTTAATGTCACTTGACTAAGATTATCAAAATTTGAATAAATACTACCGGTTTTAGATTTTCTATCTAAACTTGAAGAACTTGAACTTGATGATGATTCTCCAAATGTAAATGGGGTGTTGTAATAATACTTCTCACTATGATTCTTTGCTGTAAAATAAGACATTGAATAACTTACTATCCAATAAATCACAAAAGCTAGGAACATTAAGAGTAATATTCCTCCTACTATAATAAACACTAAATTTTGCGGTAAATCGGATTCATGAATGTAAGGATTATTTTCACTGTTGGAATTCACTTCTATCTCATATGTATAAGACAGCTCTGACAGATCTAATGTCGGAAGTGATGGTAATTCTCTTTCTTGTATTTTTGTAGAAGATGTCAGTCTTCGTTCTATAATGTGCTCTGAATTATTTCCTTGTATATGCTGATTCTGATGCTGATGTTGATGCTGATGCTGATGTTGACGTTCATGCTGATACTGATGCTGGTTTTCAATTGTTTCCTTCTGATTCCCGCTATTCTCAATATACATTTGCCTGATATCAGGAAGTATATGACAATAGCATAGAGAGAATAATATCAAGAAAACTGTCAAATGTTTCATACTACTGTTATATGTAAATGCAATTAAAATAAATAAAAAACTTTCCTTCCCATCTTTTTATACATAACAGCTTGTTTCACAACAACCTAATTTAAAGGTGCAATTATTAAAAAGGGAAGCTTTATGTTTACATTCACTTGCAGCTATCCCTATTATTTGGCGCTATTGTTTGAAATTCACTCCTAATTAACATACTTATTCAAGTGAGTTAATGAGCGTGAATCGCGTCATCAAACCACAAAAAACGCGTTGTTTCCTGATGTTTTCAAGGCTTTATTAAAAATAATTCCGAAAAGAACTCTCAAATTACGAAGTGGACCATATTAACAATGAAGGGAATAATGCAATTAACGTTGATAATTGTTATTGTCTTTATTATTTACATACTATATAATACAATTCTAGAAGTCCTACAACAATATTAAAATCTCCAATTTTCATCTACTGACTCAATGGCCCAATTAAATTTATCCCTTAATGTTTTGGTGAATAATTTTTCAATAGGAACATCGAACTTCTTTGAGAATACAGCAGTCAATCTTGGATCGATATAATTCATTTTTGAAGTCCCTAAAGATACTTCAGAATTATCTTCTTTATCTTTTAATTGGAATGAAGTATTAACAATTCTATTTTCAATGGCTTCAATTTGTTGTTGTAATTTTTCAATTGGGATAACTCTTTTAACCACTGGTTTACCTGTTTTTAATTCCGTCTTCAATTCTTGTTTTGTTTCTTCAAGTTTATTCATTCTTTCTTTAAATTCTTCATCACCTAACAATGGTTGATTTTCCAATTTCAATTTCTCATTGTCTCTTTTAAACTTTTTATCAATTTGATCGGCTGTCCTTTCTAAAATTCTTTCATGAACAAATTCTTCATCTTCTTTTGAAAAATCTTCAATTTCTTTAAAATATTTGAAATCTTTCTTTTTTAATGAACTATCTTGTTCTAAAATCATCTTTTTTAATCTAATTTTTTGCCATACTAATTCTTTTAATCTATCACTAATCCTTTGCATGGAATTCCCATGATTTTTACTAACTGTTCTTTGATGGTTACATAAAATAGCCACGGTTCTATTAGCAGCATTAAATTTAACCACTTTTTCAGCAACTGTTCCTTCATTTTTAATTAAATCAAATTGATCTTGCATAGTTTTGGAAGCATTATAAGTACGGAAAACCTTGGCAGTTAATCCTTTCATATAATTTTGAAATTTCTTATTCAACAAAGAAGGATTTATCCTATCAAATAAATTATCACCTGGTTGCTTTGGATGTTTTTTAAAAATCTTCAAATTTTTAAATACTTGTTTATCAACTTCAACTTCTTGATAAAATCTAATGGAATCTTTACCTAAGAAATCAAAGATAACTTTATTAGGTGGTTTTAAAGTAACATGTTCGTATCTTAATGAACAACATCCAACAGTATCAGCTTCATCTTCACCTTTTTCTCCACCAGCTCTCAATGCAAAAATATCAATTAAATAAGTAGCTGTAGACATTTGTCTATCTTGCATCAAATCACTCTTGAGCATTGAATTATAATCACGTCTAATTTCATCTATATGATACTTTAAGTTTCTAGCCGTTTCAAATTTCTTAAAATCAGATAACCCTTTGACTGAAGAATTGGCTGCAAATCTAACATATTTGAAAGAATCAGCAATGTTTTCTCTCCACATAGCTAACCAAGTAACAGTATTATCATGTTTAACTTCAGCCCATTCATGACCTTCAGGGGGTGATGGAACTGGACAATTTTCACTTAAATTTAATGTCACATCTTCAGGATAAACCCTTCTTTTCAACTTACCGGTCTTTGGGTGAGCTCCTCTACCTCTAAATAACCCAGGAGGTTCTATTCTAAAATTACCGACTTTTTCCTTTCTTCCATTTAATAAACATGTTTTATATGGTTCTTCAAATTTTTCCCGTTCAAGTCGTATTTGTTTCTTCTCCTCTCGAGACATTTTTTTCCGTTCTTCCTTTAATTGTTCAAAATAAGCAAACATTTTAGTAAAGTCCATTTTATTAAAATCAGTGATTTCAACTCCACATCCACCACATTCTTTTAAAACTTGAACAAAATCATCGAAAAAGTTCTTTTGGAAAACAGGATTCTTCCCATGATCACTTTCTATCAAAGCACCAAAGAATCCAGCAACTTCTTCGGCTTCTTTAGGTAAATTAACTGGTTTCCCATTATAATATAGTTTTACATGAGATGGTAATGGTTCATATTCAGGAGGAAATAAAACCCCATTGTGTTCTAATGATTCCCATTTTTGTTCACCATCATTGTCATCTTGGCCCTGAGTCTCCCACCATTTATAACTATCATCTTCTTCATCCTTTTCATCCTTTTCATCCTTTTCATCCTTTTCATCCTTTTCATCCTTTTCATCCTTGACATTATCAGATTCTGATTTCATGGCTTGACTATCATTGGTTTCATCTTCAACTTTTATATCTGATTTTTCAGTCTTCAGGTCTTTTGTCTTTTTCTTAGATTTAGATTTCTTGGGTTGACTCTTTGATTTTCCATTTGATGTGCCATTGACAGTACCATTAGATTTATCATCCATACCATCAATTTCTTTCTTTATTTTTTTCGACTTAGGCTTTGATTTCTTGTTCTTGTTCCCATTCAACTGAGCTATAGGAACATCATCATCATCGCTATCATTATCTAAAGTCCGTTTATTCTTTGAAACTTTACGTTGATTGATAGGAATATCATCTTCAGAGGAACTCATTGTAATAATTTGTTTCTAGGTTACCTTTGGTTGTCACTTAGAATAATGTTTTATACCAAATATATTAAACAGGTTACAAAAAAAATAACAAAAAAACAAAAAAAAAAAAAACTAACTCTAACTACAAGTAAACTAATAATACTACCTGTACCATTTTTTTTTTGTTCAGAGCTGTCGTGTGTTTGCTTAAAATATGGACTTTAATTCGTGATCCTTAACTTTGTTCAATTTATGTGTTTTACACAATCCTCTCAAAATGGAGGGTTCTGGCAACATAGTGGTGTGGCATTACCGAGTTACCTGTTGTGATTCTTAGGTATCTCTAACATCAACTTTAATCAATAGATTACCCCAATATGATAGGAACATAAATATTCTTATTTGGGGTATCAACAGTAGAGAGTCCCTTAATCAAGACAATAAGCAAGTACACTAAAACAAGGACGAAAAAGAGAAAAAGAAAATAAAGGAAACAGAAGATTCGATTATCGTTGTGAAATTTAAGTCATTATGCATAAATGTAGAGTTACCAATACT
The DNA here is from genome assembly GCA_030573955.1 of Yamadazyma triangularis. Lineage (NCBI taxonomy): Eukaryota > Fungi > Ascomycota > Pichiomycetes > Serinales > Debaryomycetaceae > Yamadazyma > Yamadazyma triangularis. The sequence goes on from JAJMEC010000018.1 coordinate 242,043, forward strand.
AAATACGTTAAAAAACCTAACACTTGTACAGGGCATTTTGTTTTTTTTTTTTTTTTAGTATACTCATTTTATTTTTTTTTTTTAATTAAATTTTATTTTATTTTATTTTATTTCCTTTTTTCTGTTTTCTCACTCTGTTTTATGTCTGTTTAGTCAAAATTTCTTTATTTGTTGTTGCTTTTTTTTTTATTGCCTCTTCTATTCAATCTGGTCAGATTCGATTAACATGGAATAATCATAACCATATGTTCTCTTACTTTTAAACAAAGCACCCACGTTACACATGATCATCAAAATAACTCTTGACGTTAAAAGTACTCTTCTATACTATCATACAATTAGTTACTATCATAATCCTGATATACTATGAATACTAAAATACTAAAGGCTTTGCTTCTGCCCCTACATTAACGACTAACTATGAAAAAACTAAAATAGCCATTATTGATTTGAATATATTCACGTGACTTGCCCTATTAGGCAATGGGTTGAGTTTCAAAAAATCAAAATATTTTGTAAATACTCTAATAGTAACTCGATTTAGAATAAACGTAAATACAATTAGATCAATTGAGTAATTTGTACCATGGCATTATTTGTGGTTGAAATTCTAATATAAGATGGATCATGGTAGGTGGTTTGTAAAATCAAGTTTTTCCAAACCTAGTTTTTTTTTTTTTTTTGTTGTTGTTAATATATCATTTGGCTTAATTGCATCCAAGATACTATCAAGTAACTTAATACAATCGTTTTGCATTTCCATATAAGTCTTTGTCTAACGTTAATATTTATACTTCTCGAATTTAAAAGATTATTTGGACAACATTTCAATATTGCATTTTAACTGAGACTTTATCCACAAACACTTAAAACAAAGGTTTTTTTTATTTCTTTCTTCTATATTTAATTAAAACTTATCATTTTGCAAAGCTTTACTTAGTCATGTCAGTTCGTGCTCAACCATTACAACCTTTGAATAATGGGCAATTGAACTCTAGATCTAATAATATCACTCCTATAAAGTCTGTGAAAAAATCAAAAGATAACTTTTATGATTTACCTCCAGTGCAACAATTGCAACCACAAACTCAAGATTTCCAACAGCAACAGCAACAGCAACAACAGCAAAAATCAAAGAAAAAGAAAGAAAAGTTATCAGCATTATGTAAAACACCACCATCAATTATTCGTACCAGAAATGGTAGAGATTATCGTAGAGGATTATTCTTGGGAGAAGGTGGATTCGCTAGATGTTTCCAAATGAAAGATACTAATGGACAAGTTTATGCCGCTAAAACTGTTGCTAAAGCTTCAATCAAAAATGAAAAAACAAAGACAAAATTATTAGCCGAAATCAAAATTCATAAATCATTAAAGCATGCTAATATTGTTAATTTTGTCGATTGTTTTGAAGATGATATCAACGTTTATATTTTATTAGAAATTTGTCCTAATCAATCATTAATGGAATTATTAAAAACTAGAAAACGGTTAAGTGAACCAGAAGTTAGATTCTTCATGGTTCAAATTGTTGGTGCCGTTAAATATTTACATTCTAGAAGAGTCATTCATAGAGATTTAAAATTGGGTAATATTTTCTTTGATCCTGAAATGAATTTAAAGATTGGGGATTTCGGTTTAGCTAGTATATTACCATCAATGGAATCAAGAAAATATACCATTTGTGGTACTCCTAATTATATTGCCCCTGAAGTTTTGGGTGGTAAAAATACTGGTCATAGTTTTGAAGTTGATATTTGGGCTATTGGAATCATGATGTATGCCTTATTGGTTGGTAAACCTCCTTTCCAATCAAAAGATGTTCAAGTCATTTATGAAAGAGTTAAAAAATCTGATTTCAGTTTCCCAATTGATAAACAAATTAGTAATGAAGCTAAAGTTTTAATTAAAGATTTATTACATGTTAATCCATTACAAAGACCAACTATTAATGAGATTTTAAATTATGAATGGTTCAAAGGTCCTTTCCCTGATAAAACTCATGAAGTGACTTTAACTCAATTACCTGAAGGTTTAGATATGATTTCTAAAGCTCAGCTGGTTATTAATTTCAATAAAACCAAGGCAAGTGCTGGTATTTATACCCCAAAGAATAAGAATCCAGTTGAAATCTTAAAAACTGATTTACAAAGTGAACATTCAAAAACCATGTTACCAAAATCATTATCACCTAATGATACTAAATTTAAATATAAAGAAGTTGATCCAAATTATTTTAATAAGTTGAATAAAATTCAATTTAATTCCAATTTTGAAAATGGAATTAGTCAATTAAACAATGTTTGTATTAACACTTTTAATAATATGACTAGATTGGAACGTATGGTTAATGAAAGATTGGATACTATTGAATTACCAAGTTGTGAAAACCCAACCTTAATTAGTAAATGGGTTGATTATTCCAATAAGTATGGATTTAGTTATCAATTAAATAATGATGATATTGGTGTTTTGTTCAACGATAATAATACGGTATTAAAATTAACTAATAATAGTAAATTTTTGGATTTGATGTATAATGAACAAGAAGGATGGTCCTGCATTGAAAATTCTATTCATAATATTCCTTATAAATCAAGAAGACAATTAGAAATTGTTGATTTCTTTGCAAAATATATGAATACTAATTTATCTAAAGTCAGTGAAATTGAAGAAAGAAAAGAAATTGTATTCTTGAGAAGATATACCAGAACTTCTGATTACATCATGTTTGAAATGACTAATGGGAACTTTCAATTTAATTTTAAAGATCATCATAAAATTGTTGTCAGTAAAGATGGTTTAGCAGTAACTCATATTTCTCCAAACAGAATCACACAAACTCATCCATTAATTTTAATTCTTAAACAAGGTAATTTTCCTTCCATTGATATTCCAAACTGTTTAGAAAAGATTTCAATCATTAAGGAGGCTATAAAGGAAAAAGCTTTAGATTCATAAATTTTAATTGATTAATTATAAAACAACTAAAGAGAAAAAGAAAAAGAACAAAAAAAAAAAAAATTCCCCACTCAAATACCAGACTAAAAAGTTTCATAATGTAAGATGTATTATAGATTTTTATATATTATAATAAAACATAAAAAGAATTATAATAAAAATTATAACATTAAAATCACACAAGTTAAGTTTGTTATTTCTCTCTACTTATATTGTTATTAATTTTCTTGTACTACATATTATACAGTATATATATAACGGTTTAAAAATCGTTTTCATCATCATTATTGTTTAATAAAGACTTCAATGCCCATTCATCTCTGAATTTAGTTTTAATTAAATCCAATTCTCCAATTAAATTAGTACATGCATTTCTTAATGCTTCTCTTGGGGAATAATCATCATCAGTTTGAATTCTGATCATGAAGTTTGCAAATAATGGATGCTCTACCTTGTATGCAGCAAAGATAACCCTTTCATCCTTTAATAACTGGGCTCTTAAAAGATTAGCCAACGTATGATCCTCCCTTTCAATTTTAATTAACGCAGCATTAGGAACCTTCGTATCAGGTGTTATTTTAATTCTAGATTATTAGTATTAATTCTCATCTATTGTCTACTTCTTCTCCTTCTTTTTTTTTTCTTCTTTTGTTTTCTGCTTTTACTTACTTATTCACACCATCTGGTAATATAAATAACTCAAATCTATCTGGAGCATTCATGACCTTTCCCACTAACTGCTTAAATAGATTAAGTCTGGTATATATATATATATATAGTTAATATGTTACCTGTTGGTGAAAAATTGAGTGCGCTCACATAATCACCCGGACAAACCTGGTTTTGTTTTCTCCCAGCCCAGGTAGTGCTGGACTCAACTTACGGTGAGGTTTATTTGTGAAGGTACCTAAATTAGAATTATCGATATATGGTAATAAAGTGGGTTTCTTGTTAGAATCTTTTTATTTTAAAATTGAAAGACTTAGACATCAAAACTTAAACTGAAGTATAACTGTACTTTACTCCATTTCATTTGTATTTTACTTTTTTTTATTAACTTTGTTTGAATTTTCCAGTTTTTTTTTTTTATTTTTTTTTTCCATTTAACTTTCTGGTATAAATTTCAAACTTCTGTCCAGTTAGATAAGTTTTAAAGTCAACGATAATTCAAACATGTCTAATCCTCCTGACCCTTGGGGAAACCAACAACGTCCCTTGGGGCAACAATTTAAGTATGTATTGATGTTTGCCTTGTGAATGGGCTTTTCCAGGTGATTTTTTCTTTGTTCCCCCCTTTGGTGTATAACACCCGTCCTTCACTGATAATTAAATCATATCCTGTCATTAATGACAAAGTCAAAGAGAAATCACTACCCTACAGCTGATCATTTACTAACTATTTACTTAGTCGTCAAAACCCTCCAGTTTTACCTCCTCCAGCCACTTTAGAAGCAGGTATGTATATATATATCCTATCAATAGTCCCCATCCCCCATCATCATCACCATTATCATCATACTAACTCCTCGTTTTAGGTGGCCAACAATTTTATCTGTTGCCAAGTCTTCCCAGCTTAGGAAATGGTACTCATCATCAACCAAGCCATAATTTTACTATTCCTTCTATTAACACCAATGACGTATGTATTCTTTCGTTTCCTGCCCATTCAAAGCCGCGGCGTGTACTAACCGAGTTTTCTTAGGCCCATCATGAACATAGGCAAAATAGCGTGTCTCAATTACCATCTGCAGTACCTTTAACTAATGATCGTAATGGTCAAGTAAATGCTGCAATTGGTCAAGTTCATCCTCATATACAAAATCCACAAGCAGCTACAGTTTCTCAGCCTCCTTCAGCAACCCCTTCTCAGGTTGAAATTGCTACTCAGGTTCAACAATCTCAGCTGCAACCACCACCTCAAGATCCTAATCCTCAACAAGAACAATCTCAATCACAACAACAACAAGCTCCTCAACCACAATCACCTCCACTCGGTTCAGGTGTTCCTAATAGATCTACTACGACTAATGTTTATCGTCCTTTAAATGTCAAGGATGCATTGTCGTATTTGGATCAAGTTAAAATTCAATTTTATAATCAGGCTGATGTTTACAATAACTTTTTGGATATTATGAAGGATTTTAAATCTCAGAGTATTGATACTCCTGGTGTTATAGATAGAGTCTCGGCGTTATTTAGAGGTCATCCTAATTTGATTCAAGGGTTTAATACTTTTTTACCTCCAGGGTATAGAATTGAATGTTCTTTAGATCCTTCTGATCCTACTCCTATTAGAGTTACTACCCCTACTGGTACCACCACTACTAGACCAAGTTTTGTTGGTACTTATAGTGAATTGACTGGTACTGCTAATGCTAATGCAAATACTAATGCTAATGCTAGTGCTAGTGCTAGTGCTAATGGTAGCGATCCAGCCCTTCATGATCAACTTCAACCTCCTCATCAGTTTGCTGATGGTTATGCTCAACCATTTGATCCTGCTAATCATCCTACTGAACCAGGTAATAGTGATCAAATGAATCATGCCATAACTTATGTTAATAAGATTAAAACTAGGTTTGCTAATCAGCCAGACATTTATAAGCAATTTTTAGAAATATTGCAAACTTACCAAAGAGAACAAAAACCCATTGGTGAGGTTTATGAACAAGTTACTGTATTATTTTCCAATTCTCCTGATTTATTAGATGATTTTAAACAATTTTTACCTGATACTAATGCCCCACAAAATCAAGATCCTTTGTATAACAGTGCTTCTCATTTACCTCCAGTAGGTAATTTCCAACCTCCTACTGGACAAATGAGCCCAACCGCTAATCAATTCAACCAACAGAATTATCCAATGATGGCTGTTCCTGGTGAAGCTAATGCCCTTGTTAACAATGGTCATAGTAACCATGCTGGTTTTGTCGATAATGAATATCCAAAGAAAAAATCGGTATCAGAGCTTCATCCTTATGATGAAAATTATAATTCTGAAGCTCAATATTCATCTTTGAGATCTGATCCAAAATCTAGACCTATGACACAAATGGTTAATCGTAATGGTGTCGCTAATTCTACTTTGGTCGCTGGAATCCCTGAACCTGTTCCTTCTTCGAATTTAATGAAATCATCATCTTTACTGGAAGAGTTGAACTTTTTTGATAAGGTCAAAAAAGCTATTGGTAACAAACAAACCTATAATGATTTCTTGAAATTATTGAATTTATTCTCTCAAGATATTATTGATAAAGAAACCTTAATTGATAGAGTTGATTCATTTATCGGTGATGCTCACCCTGAATTATTACAATGGTTTAAAATGTTTGTTGGTTATGAAGATAAACCTCAAAGTATTGAATCAATTACATTCAAGAAACATCAATTGGAATTATCATTATGTAAAGCTTATGGTCCTTCCTATAGACAATTACCAAAGGCAGAAACTTACATGCCTTGTTCAGGAAGAGATGAAATGTGCTGGGAAGTATTGAATGATGAATGGGTAGGTCATCCTACTTGGGCGTCTGAAGATTCAGGGTTTATTGCTCATAGAAAGAATCAGTATGAAGAAATCTTATTCAAAATTGAAGAAGAAAGATTGGAATATGACTATCATATGGAATCAAACTTAAGAACCATCCAAGCTTTGGAAACTATTGCTAATAGAATAGCTAATATGACCCCAGAACAAAAAGCCAATTTTAAATTGCCTCCTGGTTTGGGTCAAACTTCTCTTACAATCTACAAAAAAGTCATAAGAAAGGTTTATGATAAAGATAGAGGATTTGAAGTGATTGATGCTTTACATGAAAATCCGGCTATAGCTGTTCCTGTGGTTTTGAAGAGATTGAAACAAAAAGATGAAGAATGGAGAAGAGCCCAAAGAGAATGGAATAAAGTATGGAGAGAAATGGAACAAAAAGTTTTCTATAAATCTTTAGATCATTTGGGTTTAACCTTCAAACAAGCTGATAAAAAACTTTTAACAGCTAAACAATTGGTTAGTGAAATTAGTACTGTCAAGGTTGAACAACAAAATAAAAGATTATATCCTTTGACACCTAAACCTCAAGAACAATTAAACTATAAATTTGAAAATAATGATATATTATTTGATATTTTAAGATTAAGTGATGTTTTCATAAATAAATCATCAAATTATTCTTCAAATGATCGAGAAAAGTTGAATCAATTTTTCGAATTCTTCATATCATTATTTTTTGGTATTCCAAATGAAGAGATTGAACAAGCTATGACTACAAGAATGAAACCTTCTGATAAATCTGAGACTTCGGTTAAGGATGTATCTTCTAATGGTAAAGAAAGCGATGGTAATTCTTCTGATTCTTCAAATGAATCTCCTAAGAAACGTCCTAGAGAAAATGATTTATTGAGAGATGTTTTGAAGAAGCAATCCAAATCTAGAAGAGAAGATGTTGAAGCTTCTCCTCAAGTATCAAGTGATTCTGAAGATCAAGAAGCAGTTGATCAAATTGAAAAATCAAGTGAATTGTGGATATCGACGACAGGAAAGAAATTTTCTTTAAAAGATAATGAAACTTCCTTAGAAAGACGTTACGTATATAATTTATTCTGTAACACTACCATATATGTGTTCTTCCGTCATTTAAGAACCTTATATGAAAGATTGGTTGAGATAAAATCAATGAATGATGAAATTTCCAAGGAAATCAATTCCCGTAAAGTCCCCCAATTTGCTAAAGATTTAAATTTGGTTAGTCATCAATTAAAGGATATGGATGTGGAAATTTCCGGTACAAAGGATTGTTACCAACAAGTTTTAGATTTGTCAGAAAGATTAATTGAAGGCAATTTAGAACATCAATGGTTTGAAGAATCTATTCGTCAAGCTTATAGAAACAAAGCTTATAAGATATATACTATCGATAAAGTGGTCCAGGCAATGGTTAAACATATGCATACAATGGTAACTGATTCCAAGACTTCTGAAATGATGCTTTTATATGAGGCTGATAGGAAAACGCCAATTTCTACTGCTAAAGATCAAATTTTATATCGTATGCAAGTCAGAAGTTTAATGACCAATGATGAGAATATGTTTAAGATTGCATTTAAAGAAAAAGATTCTGTTGCTAATATTCAATTTGTCAGTCTTGATGATTTGACTATTAATGATCACAAGACATCTGAAGAACATTACAATTATTATGTTACTAGTTATGTTATGTCACATCCTACAGAAGGTGTACCTGCTTCAAGTATCAACATGCCATTTTCAAGAGATTTTATTGAAAATGTGGATGAAGATCAATGTGATGGTTATGTTAATTCTGGTCTTAAAGTTTCCATCTGTGAAAACTCCTACAGATTATTCTTTGAAGCTGATACTTTTGATGAATTCACTGCTAACGTTGTTTATGAAAATCCAATAGACAATTCCAAACCTAAAGATCAGAAACTTTCTGCATTGAAAAGACATTTGGATGATGAAGAAATTGGTTGGAAACTGAATTTAAGTGAAGGCCAAAATCCTGAAATGTATGATAACAAATTGAACTTGTTATTTGAAAAGGGAATTGATCTGTATAATGCAGCTGTCATTAATGAACCTTCTGAAGAAAATGGTGCTGATGAGGGTGACGGTGACAAAAATGATGACGGTAAAGATGAACTGACAAAAGATGTTGAAACAAAAGATACGGAAATGAAAGATACGGAAATGAAAGAGCCTGAAGATCAATCTCAAGAAAATAATGATAGATCTGAAGAGTCTCAAGAGAATACAACAAAGTCTCAACCTGATGCTACCATTGATGCTGATATGACAGTTGTTCAGGAACACAATGATACGACTATACAACAAGATGCTAATGATACTACCACTGATGATCACACAGTCAATCAAGAGGAATTTCATGACCAATGAAGAACCATGTACTAATTAAAGTCCTTCTGAAAGTAACAAGAAAGAAAGAAAAAAGGAAAAAGAAGGGAAAGAAGGAAAAAGAAGGGAAAGAAGGCAATAAACTGCGATTGAGCTTTTATATGGCTATCCTGTTATCCTAAAATTTTTATGTTATTAATTATTTAATGTGTTAATATATATATATATATACAGACACATGAAATGCTGAAATAAAGTCTCTAAATCATTAATGGTGTCTAAACCTACCTTCGGCAGCTGCTTTAGCTAACCTTTCAGTAGCAATACTACGGGCCAACTTCTCTCTCTGTTCTAATCTCTTAGATACAAATATCTTCTCGTCTTTAATAAGTAATAATCTTAAGATTATGTCTTCAGCTGACGTTTGGGCCCAAATAGGATCAGATCTGGCATCTTGAACATCACGAGCAGCATCGGCACGTGTCTTAGCTGTGGCATTAGCTGTAATTGTCTTACTTTTAACCATAGTTCCTACTCGACTAACGCTTCTTGGTAACCCATTAGGTTTGGAATCTGGTGCTGATTTACTTGATCTTACTTCATTGATATCAAAATTATTTCTATCGCGTAATGATTTTATGAACGCTGGTGATAGACGTTCTACCTCTTGTTGTAAGTAGTGAATATCCCGGTCATAGTATACCGGTAATAATAGAAGTGATTGATAATGGTCATTCTTCAAATCTCTTACTGGTGGACCATTTCCATCATTATGGAAAAAGTCAAAACATAAGAAATTTAACCAAGCGAAAACCGTTTCTAATTCGTTATGAGTTAACTGTTTACCGAATCCACTAACTCCCATTGAATTGGTTACATTTGATACGGCAGAAGAGACTGCAGATTGCCAACCATTGTTAGAATTCGAATGATGGTTGCTTTGATTTGATGATAATTTTGAACCTATGGTTGATAAACTGAAAGTCTTAGCAGTGACTAATTTCGGTAATAATAATTCATCAGCACTTGCAACTACAACCTTCCAAGCCGCCAACATGACCTTTAATAATAAATCCTTAGTTAAATACTCTGCTAAAACTTGTAAATTAGAATTAAGATAATCATACAATGGTAACATGGCATTATCCATTTGATCTTGGGAAGGCTTGACGTTCCCAGCACTACCACATACAGATTTCAAGTTACTTCTAGAAAAGCATAAATGAATAAAACGAGAAAACTTTTCAACGATTAACTTAATACATCTTTCTTGAGCTCTAATTAAACTTCTATGTGCCCGACCCATAACAAATATAGCATCCATTCTTTCACTCTCCACAGCCACTTCAACCAAAAGCCTTCCTTGGGAATCCAAATCCAAAAAGACTTCTTGTGGTATCCCATCATGCTTAAACCTCTTGGGATCTAATTGTAACATTGCTCTCCCACAAATAGAATGAGTTCCTACTTTTTCATCCCATACGGTAACCGAGATTGTCAACGAAGAATTTGGTTCTAACGTCATTTCAAATTCTTCATCCCATTCTGGATTTGCATTATGATTAATTGTTCTTGTTTTACCAATAGTTTTCTTTGCAAAAGTGTCAATCATGGTAACATATGGACGTATGTTAGAACTTGAAGACCCATTTGATGCCAAATTTTCTGCTTTGACCAATCTTAAAGAAAAAATATGACTTGTGAAATAATTTTGTCTATTTGGTTCTAAAGCTTTTACTGTATTCAGAATCATTTCTGGATCAAGAATCTCTTCTAACTGGGTTAATTGTTGCAGCATAGCTGCTAGATTATTTAGAGCAACACAAGTATGGGGTTTAAAATTATAAGGTTCTTCTGTTTCAATCTTCGAACCAGCTTGCTGAATATTATTGACAACAGTCTTCATTTCATCAAACCAACTACCACTTTTCCGTTTCTCTGCTTTGTCTTTACTCATTTCAAGTAACTTTCTTTGCTCTTCTTCATTTAATTCAAAAATGATTCTATCACTAATAGAAGATGTATACTTTAATACCCCTTCTGAAATGTTCTTCAAAAGAACGGTATAAATTTTGGCAAGTTGGTATTCATTAGACCAATGCAATTTTTCAAGGATATTAAGAAATTCTCTAACCAAGGAAAAAACATCCAATACAGAAGTACTATATTTCTTGTTATCATCATCTATATCGATTGGTTCGAAATTATCTTTCTTAATAGCTTCTTCAACAATTTGTTGAATCTTTTCACCACTTTCATCAACCCAATCATTTAAATAAGAGAAAAAAAATTTCTCCAAATTAAATTTGAAAGGACTCTTTGTTGTTGATACCTGGGTGTAAATATTCCTTATTTCAAATAGAGACTTATATGCCTCGAGCGCATCACCATATGGAATAAACTCGCCATTGTTCTTAGCGTATGCTTCAATATGTTTTAATATGTTCCTTGAATCTGCTGCAAACATAGAAGTGACGACAGTAGCAACAGTTCTAGAAACATTAAGAAACCCTAATAGGGGGTTTTTATATCTTTTCTGTAAAAATTTAATGTCATTGACTATATTATCTGAGATATCAAGAACGTGCATGATACTAAGAGTATTATCTCTTGGTAAGTTTTCTAAAAGTTCAGCATATCTCATTTCAGCCACTCGTAATAAAGATTTTGACAACTTCTTTTCCCATTTCTTAATAAGTCCACTTTGTTCTACTTGCAGGAACAATACATCTGACTCAAGATATTCACCAAGAAACATTAAGGAAGGTCCAAATTTAGGCTTTACAACTTTGCTGAATAAAATGTATAATGATTCTTTAATTGAATGCATTGTTTCATTATAAGAATTAGTTAAATTCTTAATCCATTCATCTTGATCTTTGAAACTCCATTTTTCTTTGTCTTCCCATGATAATTTACCTTGATCCTCTATTATGAGCTTACAATAGTGGAAGACTTCGATTGTTTTATCAATATTGACTGGTGCCAATTCTTTGGGATCTTTTGCCTTATATAAACTATCTCTTAAAATACCCGAAATATGAGATGCCGTGAATAAAAGAACGGCTCTAGTAGGATAATCGACTAACCAAATCTTTGAACAAAGATTGACTAACTGATTTGCTTGTTTTGATAGGAGTGGTTCATCATTAGTAGAATTTTGGGTATCTTGATTCTGTTTCATAATACAAAGTTTATAGAGAATGACAAGATATGGACCCACTGCCGTAGATGGAGGCAAAATATAAAAATCTTCGCCAGAAGGTAATTTAGGCAACAGCATTAATTTCATTTCATGAGGAACTGGATATTTGTTCATTAGATTGTCACAAGATGATTTTTCTCTTGCTTTCCATTCATGGTACAGATTATCATCAATAAAAGATTTAGCTTTGAACTTTCCTAAGTCTTTCTCCAAATAAAAAAGAACTTGCTTTATATCGGCATGAAGTGCTTTCTCTTGGCAAAAGTCTTTAAGTTTGAAAATATCTTGCTGAATCTTAACGGTGTCATAATGAAATAAGGATGAAATCAAATTAAGCAATCCTTGATCAAAATCGGTTATTCTAAAAGAAGGTTTATGATATTTGGCATTTAGAACAATTGAAGAAGAACTAGTATTGGATAAGCTGGGGCGTTTAGGATTCAAAGAATCCTTATGAGAATTAAGTTTGTTTATAATTGCATCTGCATTCTTCTCTCTTTCTACCAGTTTAATTAAAATCAGAACAAACTCATTTGCTTGCTTGAATGCTATATTACTCACTTCAGAAGAAGGATAAGTTCCAAGCTTAGTAATTTCCTTGTTAGCACAGGAAACAAACTTCATTAGTAAATAGTCTGGAGTATTAGTACCTTTAAGATCTGATTTCACTTTGGGATCAAGCAATTGACTATAAAACCCTAATAATGATCTTCTTGTACCATCATCCAATTTTGACCCTCTCTTTCTCATGGCTATTAAATTTAAATGTTGCTCCAAGTTATTATAAACAGATGAAGATAATCTAGGTTCATTACCATTATCAAGATCATATATTCTAGATCTTCTGTTTTTCTTGGAGGGAGAAGATGTAGTACTTAATGCAGCACCATTATTCTCTATTGAATTGTCAATAATTGGAGTTTTGAAACGAGCTTCATTTCTATATTCTAGAATCATGATTTTCAATATATATTCATAAAGTCCATTGATGTCTACTTTATCATAGCCGTTATTTCCGGTTGTCAATAACGTACTTGATGCAAGACTTTGTGAACGATCGGAATTGTCCTTTTCCATCCCGTTTTGCTGCATCATGAATATGAAATAGCGAAGTAGTATAAACAATATCATTCGCGATCGCTCTTTACTGCATGAGGCAATGATCCAAGACTTTGCAACACATTAGTGTGTTGTGTGTGTTACATACTATGAACAGGATTATTAAAATAATAGTTCTAGAAGCCCTTCTATAATTCCATATATAATATGAAGAAAAATTCTGTTTAGGTGTCTATTTATCTTACTTCTTCACTATTGCTTTTAATTACAATGTACTTGTAGGGCTGCAACCGCACACTGAATTGCGTTGATTGGATTTGCTAGTGATAATAGGGTCAAACAAAAAAATTGAAAAAAAAAATCTATAAAATTGTATAAAATACTTTAATTGAATGATATTTTGATTTAAATTATTTTTATAATGTTCAGATATAAAAAAAAAACCTTTAGGAACCATCATAATTTGTAATATCTAATGAATACTTTTCGCAATAATTAAGAATCAGAGAATGTAAAGCCAATTCAATTCAAGATAGACAACAAAAAAAAAAACCAAAAAAAAAAAAAAAAAAAAAGTAAAAGAAGTTAAAAAAATTAAAAAAAATCCTATAAAATAAGGAAATTAAATCATATATTCACTATTATACAATACTAATAAAACAAAGTCAAAATGTGGTCACTTTGCTCCATATAGCGCTACTGATCCACTCTTTAATCCTCATCATTATTAGTATCGTCATTGTTAGTACCAGTGTCGCTATCTTCGCTACTATTAACTAAATCATCAGTTTTATTGTTATTAACAGAATCGTCATCTTCTGTAGTATTTGGTTCCTCCACAAGCTCATAGATATGTCTAGAAAGATCTCTGTTCATACCAAAACAATTAACCCTATCCTTTTTGAAAAGGTCTCGTAATGCACTATCACAAATTATATCAGTTTTCTTCAGGGGATCTTGTAAATCATTTTGTTTTATATATTCCCATAACTTTTTCACAACCTGAGGTCTCGCTATCTGGTCAGTTCCAACAATACTGGCTAATTGTTCAGATATATGGTACTTTCTGTTGACTAAAGGAGTTTTTCTCTTTTGTTTTGGTTTCTTTTCTTTTTGTGGTTTCTGTCTTTTAGATATTGGGAATTGTCTTCTACCAATTTGAGTAGAACTTCTTTTCAGTAACTTAAGTGCCAATAAAGCATCTTGTCGCTCCATCTCAGCTTTTCTTTCCGATTCTGTCTTTGTATCATTAGCTCTTTGGTCAGATAATTTGTGATATCTATCAAGAATAACTTGATTTATATCTTTCTATAAGGAATTTTGTTAGTATATCTTGAGTTGGTCCACAATGTTATAATGTAATACATACCTTATGGGGTTCTAAGTCGAATGTGAATAGTTCTTGTAATGCCCGTCTTATCTTTTTAACCGACACTTCCTCTAAATTTGCCACGCTTAATATAGCCTTTAGAATGTTAGTATATAATTATTGGGTACACTTTGATATTCAACATACATCTATAGTAGGTACGTAATCAGACTGCTTGTAAACCTTTTGATCACTCATTATCAGTTGTGGAGCACAAGAGAAATTTAGTTAAAATGAAGAATGCGATAAGCCGCCTACAAGAATTGTTAGAAGCAGAAAAAAAAAGTCCATAAAACTGAAGGCATTGAACTAGAAAAGTAATGAAGATTTTGGTTTAGTAGTTATAAAGGTATCATATTTCTTTTGTTTTCCTTTGTTTTCCTTTGTTTTCCTTTGTTTTCTCTCCTCTTCTCCTCTTCTCCTAAAACTAATTTCTTCTGAACGTTAGGTATATTAACTATATGCTCTATTATACACGATTCTTTAAATTACGTTTATGTTGAACCTCATTCTTTTTGATTAATTTCTTTCTTTCAGCTCTGGATAATGTTCTTGGATCAATTAATTCATCTTTAGTATCCTTAACTTTATCATCAAGCTCAACCAACCATTGATCATCCATTTCTTTATTCTTACCTTTGTATCCCCATTTAGGAACCCATTCACCACTAGCTTCATCATATACCATCTTACCATCCTTAGGTTTGGCCTTGATTCCTTTCTTCATAGCAAATTTTTGCCATTTAGTAAGTGGTTTTTCCTTTGGAATTGCTTTTTCCCTTGGTAATTGTGTAGTAGGTTCTGGTAATTGTATTAAAGTCATAGTAGAATCTTGTCCGGTAGATGATCCATGTGTGTCTGTGGTATTTTTCACTGGTAATGATAATACTTGATTTATTAATAATTGAACATTATCTCTGGTAACTGATGCTAAATATTGCTCTCTTTCGTTTTCATCATTTAACTTCTTATTGTCAAGAGGATTAGGATCAAATGTTGCTAAGTTCCCCAAGTCAAAAGTATTTGGTATTGGTTTGTTCACCGTTACTGGTTTAAATTCTTTCTCTGACATTATTAGACTAAAGTGATGTGAAATGTTTCTTTTGAGATGAGATGATATTGAGATAATACAGGAAAAAAAAAAAAAAAATTTTAATAGTGCACTCACCGATCAACATTAATGGCTGCTTCTCAGACTTTTCCATATTGATAATGATACTAAAGCCATTACTGAAATAATACCTCCAGCAATAATTAAATGTTTAGTGTTTTTATTGTTATCTATTTCAACTTCATTCTCTAAACCTGGAGTTGCCAGACTAGGTACAGTAGCAGCGTCAACTAACTGAATGAATAATTCATTTAATGAAGTTGTCCAGTTAGAAGAAATATGCAATGGGGAACTAAGAGATAAGTCTCTGGTATAATTTTCTGGTTGAATATCAGAACGTTGTTGTTGTTTATCTAAATCAGCTTTAAGGGCAACAAAAACACAAGGAATTTCACCCAAAGTTTGACTATGTTTTTCTCTTAATTGAACTAAATATTCAAAGGAGTTGGGATCTGAAGAATCATAAGTATAACAAATAACATCACATTGATCAAGTCTGGCTTGGTTTTCTAAAATTGCTGGTTCCAATTCTCCAAGCTCTTCTAAGATTAAATAACATTGCTTACCACCTCTTAATTCTATATCCTTAGTACAGATTCTGGGTTGAATTGTGGGGGAATAAATATCACTATAATTACCTCTTAAAAACAGCTCTAGTAATGAAGTTTTCCCTGATTTAGGGGCCCCTAGTATAAAACAATTAAATACATTTCTGTCATATACTGATTGCCTATAATACTTTCCATTTTTCCGTCTTCTTTTTCTAGGTCTAGTAACCCTTAATGCTTTACTAGAAACACCTTCATCAAAACCTAAATATGACAAATATTCCAATGTTGTTTTATAATCAAGAAATGTAGTTAAATTCCATTGAGCCAACCAACCTTGTAATGTGACATACCCTTCTTCATTACACACCACCGATGATGGGAACTGACACTCGGTCCACAATTTCGGTATTCCTAAACTGGGATAAAATAAATTTGTTAATTCTTGCTGATTAAGTCCTCCATCATTATCTTTATCAAATTTCACAAAGAGATCAACAAAAAATCTATATCCAATAGGACTCAATTCGACACTTGATTCAGGGTGAACGTCTAACTTCGGGAATAAAAATTTATCACTTAATGATAATGAATTGGTATAGTGGAATGCTCTCAAAATACCCCAAATAGTTTCATGTCGACCTCTTTCAGCATACCTTTTGTTTAAAAGAATGAACCCATCTTCTGATAACCCTTTAATTTCACCGTTTTCAGTCAAATCTGGATAAATACTTTTACTAATGACTTTCAAAATCTCTTCAAAATCCGATACAGTAGTGTTTTTTTCAAAGGCTTTGATATGTAAATCAGAAAATTCTTTAAAATTCAAATATCCATCTTGATCTTTATCACATAAAAAGAACACTCTTTTAAGAGCACTAACAGCCGCTGGTTTTAAGTTCCCTTCTTTGGAATCAAACAATGGTGATATTGGGTGAGTTATAGCTCGTTGACATAAATAGAATGCTTCGACAACATTATCATTATTTTTAGCACTACACCTTACACAGGCCTCAATTTCTTTAAACTCATTTAATAACGGAATAAACTCATCAGAATTTTGTGATTTTAAAGGTATTTCATTAGCTAAAATATCCGATTTATTAGCACACAAAACAATGGGTAGATTTACTCCTAATGAACGAAACATTGGCATCCAATGGAGTGATATTCTTTCATAAGTATAATGATCAGAATAAACTAACCATATCACATCACTTTGCTTTAATTCTTTATGCAATTTAACCATATCTGTAGAAGTCGTATCTACTATTACAGTTTTGTAAGGAATATATTTCAGAACTCTTCTTTCAGGAATTCCTCTAGTTCCATTGGGTCTAGATTCCTTAACCAGAGTAGAGAAATTGGAGATTAGGTCTATTAAACTTTCAGAATAATCTTCTTGCGATATTGTAATTGGGGATAAAACATTCTGTATATTCAGGACAAATTCACCTTTAACCAATGATACCAAAAGTGATGACTTCCCTACCGAATCATCTCCACAAACTACTACTCGTACACTTTCTTGGGACATTGATAATGATTTTAGTGTATATGTTTAAGCTGCGCGATCCAATAACCTTTTAGATTTGATTATTATTAATACTCATTGTCTACAGTAATAGCTTTTTCCTATAACAAAATGATAAGAGGCAGTA
Organism: Yamadazyma triangularis; assembly: GCA_030573955.1. NCBI lineage: Eukaryota > Fungi > Ascomycota > Pichiomycetes > Serinales > Debaryomycetaceae > Yamadazyma > Yamadazyma triangularis. The sequence goes on from JAJMEC010000018.1 coordinate 259,829, forward strand.
TATTGAATTATAGGTATGCCGTCCGTAATATAACACCAATGAGAAAAGGTGGATTAAACCCTGGAGCTTTGGGTCTTAGATTTGCCCGGTCATATTCGGATCAACCTCCGATGGATGCTTATGAACAAAAAATCTTTCAAATGCTTCAAGAATCATTTCAACCACAAAATTTAGAAGTAAGAGATGTATCGGGAGGATGTGGATCCATGTTTGCTATATTAGTAGAAAGTGATAAATTTAATGGAATTCCTATGATTAAACAACACAGATTAGTAAATGATGCTTTGAAAGATGAAATCTCAAAATGGCATGGTCTTCAATTACGTACTAAATCCCATAGTTAACAAATCTAAGTATACTTTATTATAATACTACTACTACTACTAATAAATTTAAACTATTTATTCTATAACTTCTTCCTTTTCTTCGATGATTTCTTCTTTGATTTCTTCAATAACTTCAGCTTGAACATCATTCTTTTCTGATGATTTATCATTATGTTTAGATTTATAGACTCTCCACTCTTCTAATAATTTACGACGTAATAAGATGGCTTCTCTGGTAGCAGCATCAGCTTCCATAGCATCAGCTTCATCGAATTGAGCACTGTATTCCCGTAAGTTCTTTCTTACCTTCTTTCTATCAGCAGCATTCAATAATGAAGCAGGTCTTGGTCTCCAAAGGAATTCCTTGAATTGATCAATGGATTCATCTCTTAATAAATTACCGGTAAATTCAAATAATTTATATCCATTTTCAATACTATGAATCCAAGAAGATGACCAAGCAGCAACAAATCTACCTGATGGATCCCAAGATAATCCAGTCATTCCTGAATATCTTTCGGATTTCAATTGTTTAACATTGTTATTAGATTTATTCTTTTCATCTTCAAATGAAGTATCGAAAAATTCAATTTCCCCATTAGTTTTAGAAATGGTAGCAACAACAGCAAATCTACCCTTTGGTGACCAACAGATAGTATTACAATGTTTATCATTAACTTCTTTGAAACATTTGTACTTGGAACTACTGACCTTACCTTTAGTCAGGGTTTCTGGTGCATAGAATGAAATAGTATTTTTAGGAACAGAAGGATTATTATTACCATCATCTAAGCTTGAAATGGTAATAAAACGTTCCGATCTTGGTTCCCAAGCAAAATTAACCACAACTTCCTTTAATTCTAACTTTTCAACAGGAATATCTCTTTCAGTGGTTTTGAAAAATTCTAAATTGGAGAAAATTGTCTTACGTGATTTGGTGTGACGATCAACCTTGACACATAAGAATTTACTTTCATCATGCCAATGCATTTTACAATCACTAACTTGAAACAAGTTAATAGTTCTAATGACATTTGTTGAAGGAATTTGCATTAATGCCACTCTAGCAGTTTGATTAGTACTTTCAGGAGTCCAATAAGACAAGACGTGTTCACCTTGTTCGACTTTAGAACCAGAAAGATGAACACCACTTGGAGCCCATTCAAAATCAACCACTGAATCAATTTCTACCAATTTTTTATTCAATAATTGGAAAGAAGGAGTTTCATATATAGCTAAAGCATTTGGACCTTGACGAGCACAATATTTATCATCGTGAGACCATTTAACCAAAGGCCATGGCATTTCTTTTTGACCTTCCAAATGAGGAGGTAAAGCAAAAGATCTGGAAATTTCACCAGTTTTCAAATCCCAAATAACTAATTTGTGACCAACATTTTCTTCACTAAAAGGGCAAATAGCTCTTTCAGCAGGATTATCAGGTAAAGTGATTGGTAAAGGAGATAAAGTGACCAAATAGTTTTCATTTGGGGAAAAATCAATTAAACGAACTTGATTATGAATAAATTTTTGCAAACTTTGGAATCCTGGACCACCCCAAGATTGAACCCCTTGAGGATGAATTGAAAACAAATAAGTCCCTTTTGGAGAAAACTTAGCGTATTTAGAAGTGAACCCTTTTCTTGGTTCAATAGCTGGTTCAGGATCATTTTTCTTTTTATTCCAATAAACTCCTACAGTTTCAGAAAAATGTAATAAAGTTTGATCTCTCCCTTGTTCATCTTGTAACCAATCTCTCAAATAACCAGTTTCCTTGAAAGGAGGAATTTCGGGTGCTTCAAATTCATTTGGAACATTACCTTCATAACCATACTTTTCAATATCAGCTAAACTGTTGACCAATAATCTATGTTTTTTATCTAATTGCTTACCATTTAATTGTCTAATAGCTTTATTGGCCATATCACCAGTCTTATATTGGGCAAAAAGGTATCCTTTAGTAGAACCATCTTCAACTGGCATGGTGAAACCATCTTCTCCTTCAACTAATTCACCATAATTACTTAATAATTTCTTCAACACTTTAGTTAATACTGGTACTTTTTCTTGAGTGGTAACTGGAGCTCCATCAATTACAATATAACTGTCTAAACCAAAGTCTTCATTAACAGAATACTTGGCTTCAAGATCAGAGAAATCAACATCATCGAGTCTAATTTCTTTCTCGAGTTCACTAATATCTAATTCTGACATTATGTATGTTTAATCGATAAATATTGTACAACTTTTAATGTTTTATATGGGATTTATTCGCGAGAGGTGAAAAATTTTTTTAACCTATAAAATGGGATTTTTGTGTTACTTCAATATTTTGTAGTAGAGAAGAAAATATTATTGACTGCGAAAAGTAAATTAAAAATCAATATTTATATTAATCATTTATTTCCGATATTTGATCCTTGAGTCTTGAATTTTCAAATTCCAATTCTTTTAACCGTTTAGTGGCTTCTTGATTCTCATATACACGACGTTCTCTTTCTTGTTTTAATCTATTAGTTAATTCATCAATTCTTAATTTCGATAATGGAGATGCAGTAGAAGTATTATTGTTACTGGTAGTTTCATGTAAATCTTCAGTCAGAGGTTCTGACATGTTGTCATTAATGGCACTTAGTTGATCAATTCTTTTATGGAGTTTGGTGATATATTCATTTGTTTTATTGGAAGAATCACTTTCATTTAGCAATAATTTAACGTGATCATTAACTATTATATCCACAGCTCGAGTGAAATAATCAAAGATGGATTTATGAAATTCTTTTACATTAACATCAGTCAAATCAATAACAAAAGAATTATTATTGGTTGCAGAATTTTGAGATGTATTAGTGGAAACAGATTCATGACTAGAATTATTAGGAGCTACTTTTTTGGTCAAATAATCTATCTTTCTTGTAGGTTCTTTCAATGATATATCATCAGCTATTTTATTAAATGATTTTAATAATTTTTGGAATTTTACAACATCAGTTTGCAAGATTTCTCCTGCTTGATATTCCAATATATTTAGTCTTTTAATAAGTGATGATTCACTATCCTCATTTCTAGACCCAGAATCATGAACGGTTAAACTAGTTATTTTATCGGTTAAATTTTGAATGGTAGTTTGTAATGAAATTTTATCTTTAGTTAAAGAATCTACCTTATAACTTAACCTTATCTTTTCTGCTTTTAATATTCTTTGCTTTTCCACGGCCAAATTTAATTCTTGCTCCATTTTTTCCATAACCATTCTATCGGCTTTCATTGTTGAAGACTCATTCTGCTTACTATGTAGTTGATTAGTTAATGATGATACCGTATCTGATGAATCTTGTTTTAATTTCATGTATTGAGAATTGAGCTCATTATATTCTTCTTGCAAACTATTGAAATCCTTATGCGATTGTAAAAGTTCTTCATTCAATTCAGTAAGGTTTAAATTGTTATCAGCAGAATTTTTTAAATTATTAACTTCTTTCCTTAAATGGTCAATCATTTGTTGATAATTTTCAAACTTTTCATTAATTGTAGAATTAATTGAAACCAATTTTTCATTTTCTTGTCTCAAGAATTCTAAGTCCTTCTTATCATTACCAGTTGCAGTCATTAATGAATCAAATTGTCTTGTTATTAAATTATATTTCGAATTTAATTGTTCCGATTGGTTGATTTCAAAGTCCAAGTCTTGTTTTATTTTATCATTTAAACCTCTTTGTTCATTATATTCAAATTTTATTTGTTCAACTGTCGCTATTAATGAATGAATTGTCTTAATATAATTATTCAATTCATCTTGTCTTTCTTTATCAGGAACTTTTGTAGATGTAGAAGATATAAAACTGGTACGTCTTGAATCTAGTTTCTTGTTAAGTTCCATTTTTATGACTTGTAATTTTATCTCTAAAGAGCCATCAGCACAATTTTCTAAACACTTTTTTAATGCTTGCTTTGAAATGGCTTCTGTATTGACATCATTAATTAGTATATACATAATGTCATTAATGAGTTCATTAAAATTGTAGAAGGATTTATTCAATTCACTAATACTAACATCTTTTTCATGAATTTTATTTTGAAATTCTTCTAAACTTAAATATAAGTCTTCATTTAATTTATAGATCTCATCATAATTTTTAGCCAATTCCTTAAATTCAAGCTCCAATTTATTATAATCAGAGGCATTGGTCGATGAGGTCCCCTTTCCCGAAGGTGACAAGCCACTGAAACGGTTTTGGATTTGAGCTAATTCAGAAACATCTAAAACATTATTATTATCTTTACTTTTTTCGATCAAAGATTGTAGAAACAGTTTAAAAAACCTTATTTGGATCTTATATCCGGTCAATTGTTTATTTAAATCATTAACTTTATTGACCATATTAGCGTCTTGACTCGTATGATTGTTTAAATTGATATTAGGACTATCAAAGTTAAGTGTAGGTTTGGTAGTGGGTAAGTTATAAGGAATAAAAGATGACGAGGAACGTAATTGTCTCCAGGGAGTACCTGAAATCGGTGAGACTCTCGACCTACTGCTATTACCATTAGAAAATCGACTAACAGAAGGACTATTATTATCAAGGTCAATATCTTTATCGAATTGAGCTCGAGTTTCATTAAACTTTGAAGTATCAAATGTGGAATCATGAAATGATCTGGATGAAGCCTTGGTGAGTTTGATATCGGCTATGGATTTTTCTAGACTGGCAATACTTTTATCAATATGCAGAGTATCGGCAGCATCAATATGCGATGACGATGGATCATTAAGAGATCGATCAAATGATTGATCTAAAGAATTATTAAGGGACCCATTATCAGAATAACTGTGATTAAAGTCCTTCAACATTTCAGGATTGGATATAAAAGGACTTGATATCCTACTAGATAAAAATGTTTCGTATTGATCATCGTCATTATTTGTTTGATTATTGTTTACACGAGGTGAGGAAACGCTCATGTTATGTAAATAGTTTTGGTCATTCAAGTTTATATCGGAGGGATGCCGAGTAGCACTTCCATCATCCAGGAATAATGACATTAATAAGGAAGGAGCAAAAGACTCTTAGGTCTTAATTGGGAGGAGTATAGATAATAACAAAGTGGTGTTTATATATGTTACACGAAATGTTTCATAGTATCGCGCTGCTTTAAGGGAGAAAGAGAAACAGAAAGAGAAAGACAAGATCCAGGAACTAGAGAATACCAATTATATTGGTAAAGATTACACAATACACCAAAGAACAGAGACAGTTTCAAGGACTATATTAAAAGTATCTAATTTGCCATTTCAGTATCATCGTCATCATCATCATCATCGTCCTCCTCTTCTTGAGCATATTTTACGGCTTCTTGTAACAAATCATCAGGAACAAATTCATGTTTACCATCAGTTTCTTCTAAAGAACACCATGAAATTTCTAATTCATAATCTTTGTCTTTGTTATCTTCATGAGCTTGATGAATGATTTTAGCTGCTTCTTTAACCCCATCTCTAACTGATAACTCTTCGAAATTCAATTTTTCTAATTCTGATTTTGCTGTTTGTCTACCCTTACCGGTGGCAGCACCAGAGTAACCCCAAAATACCCCACTAGGTTCAATCATGTATAAATGAGGACCTTCTGCATCAACACCTCCAACTATTGATACAATACCAAAGGGTCTAACTGAATTATAACAAGTATAATTCTGAACATAAATACCCAATCTGTCCATTAAATGACCAACAGAGACTGGCGTCTTATATATAGATTTGAATGATTTGGCTTCATCTCTACCTCTATTTACAAAATGACGTCCATCGGGTAATAATCCGGAATAGGCCACTCCAATATGTTTATCAACTGTCTGAATTCTTTTGTTCTTACCTGGCACCAATAATTTGGAATTTATAATTTTTTCAACGGCCAATACTATACCGTCTTTACACTTAAGTCCAATTGAGGTTCCTCCATTTTCCACGGCTTTCATGGCATATTCAACTTGAAAGTTTCTTCCATCAGGGGAGAACACACTGTTGGACAAATCATATCCTGTACCAATTGATGTCTAAACTATGTTAGTAAAAAAAAAATCCACTAATCCCATGTAATATATCATTGTAATATATTAATATGATACATTACAATTCTCTTTCTTTTTACTTACCATTGTGATTTAGTTAAATGTATTACAATACAATATGATATAGATATATATATATATATATCTCTTCTAAAGTTCAATCGCCACCGCTCACTGCGCGAACAAAAATAATCTTTTGTGTAATAACCATCAATGTTTAACTATGGCAGTTCAATTTAAATGGCCCTATTGGGGAATAATTATTCCATGTTTGTTAATTGGAGGAATTGGTTATGGTTCTCATTACTTTGTGTTTTCTAGACATTTATCTAAACAATGTCAAATAGGGTTTGAGGTGACACTTAGTATATTATGGATATCGTATATAATGGCTATATTTACTGATCCAGGAAGGGTACCAGAAAACTTTCAGCCTAGAACGGGAGAATGGAAAAGATGGTGTAAGAAATGTGCAAAATACAAGCCTGAAAGGACACATCACTGTAAACAATGTAATAGATGTGTTTTGAAGATGGATCATCATTGTCCTTGGACATATAGTTGTGTGGGACATGAGAATATGGGACATTTTGTTCGATTTTTGTTTTGGATATTAGTAAATACTGGGTATGTTGCAATTGAATTAAGTAAAAGAGTAATTCAATATTATGAGGATCGAAATTTACCATCATATCTTATTGATAAAAAAGAAATGGCAGCAGTGATTGTATTATTACCAGTTGATTTTTTTATATTCATTTCCATTGTTATATTATATATGAGGTGTATGATCAATTGGGTATTTAAAGGAATGACTCAAATTGAAACTTGGGAATTGGAAAGAATTGATTCTCAATTTCATACTGAAAGAATGTGGTTGCAAATTAGAAAAAACTATTTCAAGCTTCATGGTAAACAAATGCCCCAACTTGTTTCATGGAATAAGCATGCTAGGTTTTATGAGGTTGATGAAGAGGGTGGGGAAGGAGAAGAACAAGAAGAAGAAATTAACAATTATAATGAGACTAGTAACAGTAACACCCCTACCACAACCCCCACCAACAATAACTATGATAACGACGATAATGATGACAGAAATGATAATGAAGAAATTGTTCCTAAACATTTCTCTAGTGATGATCTTATATTCCCCTATGATTTAGGCATCTTCCAAAATTGCTACCATACTTTTAATCATCCTTGGTGGTGGATAATCCCATTTGCAAAACCTCCTCAAAGAGGCTATTATTTTGACAAAAATGAATTTGCTGACGATGATCAATTAGGTTTACCTTGGCCTCCAGATGGTGGGAATTCTGAATTCCAACCTGACCCCGATATTGATCTAGATCAACTAACAGAAGTAGAATTAAGAGATTTAAGTTCTTTACGTAGACGTTTAGATCCTCGTACTAAATTGAAAAGATCAGAGTGGATGAATGACATGGGTGAAACTTTAGACGATTTTGGTGTTGACCTAGAAGCTGAAGATACTGAACATGATGATTTGATAAGTAATCAACATTAATTTGATTTTTTTGCAACTCCGAAGAATATCCTGCATACATAGAAAAGGGTTCCCTATTATAGCATTTTGAAATTTATGAATAAGTTTAACTTTTTTTTGCTTCTTTTCTTTTCTTTTCTTATTCTATTTTTTTTATCTTTATAGAAATATAACTATATAATGCAAATTAATGTCAATGGAAGTTATATTCCGGATTTGAACGATTATTAAAAAATACAATTGATAAAAGTTAACGTGGGATTAGTGCAAATATGGTAATCAGAATTTCCCCTTGTCACGTGCGATTGAATGATTTTTCAACGCCGATTCCCCATATTCTATATAAAGACTGACTAATTTCCCAAGGATTTTTTTTTTCCAATATAATTAATTGTAAAATAATTTATAATGTCTTCTTTACGTTTAGGATCTACAGCTCCAAATTTTGATGCTCAAACCTCCAATGGAGAAATTTCATTCCATGACTACATAGGTGATAGCTGGGCCGTGTTATTCTCTCATCCTGATGATTTCACCCCAGTTTGTACTACTGAATTAGGTGCTTTTGCCAAATTAGAACCAGAATTCACCAAAAGAAATGTTAAATTAATTGGTTTATCAGCCAATGGTACTGACTCCCATAAGGCTTGGATTAAAGATATTGATGAAGTTACTGGATCTAAATTAAGTTTCCCAATTGTTGCTGACCCAGAAAGAAAAGTTGCTAACTTATACGATATGATTGATCACCAAGATGCTACCAATGTTGATAACAAAGGGGTTCAAATGACTATAAGATCTGTATTCATCATTGATCCTAAAAAGACCATCAGATTAATCATTTCTTACCCAGCTTCTGTTGGTAGAAACTCCGCTGAAGTTTTAAGAACTGTTGACGCTTTACAATTAGGTGACAAACATAGAGTTACCACCCCAATTAACTGGGTTCCTGGTGATGATGTTATTGTTCATCCTTCTGTTAGTAATGAAGAAGCTAAGACTTTATTCCCTAACTTCAGAATTATCAAACCTTACTTACGTTTAACTCCTTTAGACCCAAAGGAATCTAAATAGTTTAAATTTTGACATATAGGTAATACATAAAAAGTGATACGGTAATTCATTATATACTATTAACAAGTTTTCAACCTTTTGTAGTCAGGTACGATCAGTTTTTGCAATCATTGTTCGCGGAGAAGTAAAATCTCGTATAATCCTTTTATAGATTTGAAACAATTGTTCCTTTATACGTTATTTATGTCAGTGTCAAGAATTATACTGTCTAACCTGAGTATTGTTCGACGGAGTAATAATATTTCTTTATTAACTTATCAACCCTATTATCCAATAGAAAAAAATGTGGTTCCTTTAGTGTTCCATGGTAGTAAAGTTCTTAGTGCCACTCAACCGCAGGTTACTAATATAACAAGATATAGTTCTAAAAAAGATGAATTTAATGGTTTTAAGTTTAGTTCTCATCATGATTTCAAGGAAAAGCAGAATAAGAAGGCAAATTTGGGTAAATTAATCGAAGAATTGAAAATTTTATTACCAAATGTACTTCAAAAATCTTTACCTAAAGATATAATATCTAAAGAAATTCTGTTAAGAATATGTCCTACATACTTCGAAGAATTTAATGCCTATTTGCCAGCATTAAAAGGACATGTTTCTTATTATACTACGTTGAAAACATTACAGGTAGTGTTGACTTCGGTTGTATTGAATCCTAATGTTAGATTACATTTACAAAACATTAAGGTATTAAATCCTAATGAATCTACTAGAGAATTTCAATGTGTTGATCCTAATTCGACTAAAATTTATATTAGGTGGACTACTTGTGGTGAAGGTTGTCATCATTTACACGAGCAGGATTCTAATACAAATGATGATAACCCTAGGAAATATCAATCTACATCTGATGCTCGTTTAGGGTCTCATAGTTGGTTAGAAGTAGACACTTCAAAGTTTACTCAATTGGCTAATCATAAATCTGATGGGGGGAAATCTCTTCCTTCATTAGGTAAAACCATTACCCATTTGACTACTGGTTTGATTGGTTTAGTTAAAGAAAAAAATCGGTTAGAAAGAGTCATAAGCGGTATCTTTATTTTTGAACTTAATGATGATAATTCAGAGATTGTTGTTCACACTTTGGAGAATATTGATATTATAGAAAAGTCAGATCCTCAAGAGTTAACTGGATTAAGAATTTGTTAAATTTTCTTTACTTTTTCTTCATTTTTATTTTTTACTTTCTTTGTAAATAGATTTTTATTATCATTGTATATAGACTTATATATCTAAATGATTCCAGGAATATGACTAAATTTTTCTTTATAACTCTCCCTGAGTCGAGTTTTAAGATCATTGAATTGTTCTTCAATAGATTCATTTTTTGGTTCTGGTTCCTTGAACAAGCTACTTATATGATAAGATAAATATTCAAGTTTTTGTAATGGATGGAACTTTAAATTATATTTTTCATGAACCCAATGCCATAAATCTTGTGGATCATTTTCTTTTAAAGCACTGCCATTATTCTCTGATAATATTTGAATCAAATTAGAATTGAGTGCTACTTGACTTTTCATTAAGGAGTTTGTTTCACCAATACTTCTAAAGATCATTAATTGTATAATTAATATCATTACCAAAAATGAAAATATCAAATAACATACAGAAACAATATTATTTCTAATCCATTCATTAGAAGAAAATGCTGTAGTTGATTTAGTTTCAGTTGTGGTAGCGGTGGAAATTTCTTCAGGAACATTAGCTTCTGGAGTCTTTTCAAGATCATCCATCGTGACTTGATTTAATTGTTCATAACTTGAAATAGTTACATTACTAATTTCCTCTTTTAAAGCTCCAATCAAGTCATTACAAGCATCTGTTTGACCAGTCAATGTCAGCTTTTCAATTAGACTCTTAATCCATGATCTTCCTGTCCAGTCAATCAAAAAAGATACCTGTAAATTGGTTTGGTTCAGTTTAGCCCACGTAATTCTATAAATGGTCTTCACTGTAAAAGAATTACCCAGAGGGACATCAGGGGTTTTAGTGGTGGAAGTGATAAATATATAATCACCAAAATTTAAATGGTGTATCACTTCATCAACATAACATGTGGTTGATTTAGGTCCAATTGAATAGCCCAATGCTTTAGTATAAGAATATTCACGATGTAAAAGCTTTGGATCATCATTTTTTGGATGAAATTTATCAAAACCCACAATATTTGTTGAATCATGACTTTCAAGGAATTTTGTCTGGAATTGATTATTGGAGCTCCCAAATAAAATTTCATAAACTACACCCAAAGGGGCATTGATTTGTTCATTACATAACTCAATTTCTCCATCTAACATCAGATCAGATATGCTAGTAGGACCATGAACATCAGGTCCGATATTTACATAACCAGAATCAGGTTTAAATCTAACTATTTTCACCTTATTTTGTTCTGCTATAACACTCGGATCTACACTAGACCTGGTATTATTAGAATCCATTTTGTTGGGAAGGTTGTCATCAATATCATTATCATCAACATTATTATCATCATCATCATCGTTATCTTCATCATCGTCGTCCTCATCATCCTCATCCTCATCATCATCCTCATCTTCATCAGATAGTCCATTCTCAGGAAGATTATCATCATCAATAGACATTAAATAAGATTCTATTTTAGATGGTTCATTGGGCATTTTAGTACTTCTTTTATTTGTTTTTGGAGCAGATGGCAGATTTTCAAGTTTATTTTCATCATCAATAATCATTTCCTTACCAGTAGTACCTTCCCAAACGGTTTTCATAAAATCAAAAGTAGAATCTCTTGATATAAAACTAGCAAATGTGTGTTTACTATCTTTAGTTTCAACTAAAATAGCATTAGGGAAAATACCTGCCGTGGATCGTTTTTCAAATTTAATGATATCTTCTTGAGGAATAATTAAATTAGTAACCCAACCTAATAAACTTGAATTGAAACAAACATAATTTTCACTAACATAGATCCGGCCTTGTAATAAGATTTCTCTACTCAATGCACAAGAAAAATCATCTAATAATCTATCAGTCAAATCCAATGATTTAAATAACTGATGGAAATCAGTATTTCTTTTCATGGTTGTATACCTATATTTGGTATCCTTGAATTTTTCATCAATATATAATCTTGTATCAAATTTTTCCATTGATTGCAATTGAGGAGAATCCATAGGTTCAATTATATCACTAAAATTGCCTTCACTAGTAGTTCTTCTTGATCTTCGATAGGATATAAATTTGGGATCATCAGAGTCTTTATTGATATCAGACTCAGTTACGGCTCTTTTATGACTATCGAGACTTATAGTAGCATTGGAATTACTTCTAATATTAGATAGATTAGATGATCGTTTTGGTGGTGATTCAAGAAATGATTCAACCACATTGTTATTATCACTTAAATCGATATTCATCAACCCATTTCTTGAGCCACTTTCTTTTGACATTACAGAATTAGCATCTTCTTTAGTAGTTAAAGGATTTGCTGGTGATGCTTTAGACAAAAATGGAGATTGTAAAGAAAGTGAATTCAAAGATTGAGGTGCTGAATTAGTACTGGGGAAAGGTTCTTTCCTATTAAAATCAATTGAGCCAGTATGAGAAGACTTTGAAGATGCTTGTGATAAAATACTGTTTCTACTATCCAAATTATCCTTTAATTTATGTATACTTTCCACCGATGAACATACAGATCCTGTATTAATTCCCAATCCAGAATGACCATCAGAACCATTTAAGCCATTATTTGGATCATTACTTTCTTGTTTCTGCTCTTCTCCAACTTTACTCCTCATATCATTATCATCATTGCTGTGATCTCGATTCTTCAAATGATCATTCAATGAGGCAACATTAGTTTGCTTTGTATTATTCAATGACTCTGTTGAAGGAGGGAATGAATAAGACCATGCATCGTCTTCCTCATTCATGATTTTTGTTCACTTTCAAGGTTGCTACTATTGGTGTGTTTTGAGAATTTAAATATATCGACAAGCTGCGAATAATAGACCCTCGAAAAAGAGGTTGAAACATAACTTTTTTTTAGATCTTTTTTTTTAGATCTTTTTTTTTAGATCTTTTTTTTTTTCTCTGCTTTATTTAAATATATGTATATAAAGATTGTCGTTATATACAAAATAAAATATACATAAAATTTTCATTATATATTACAAAATGAGAAAGAACGTAGACCAATGAAAGATTCAAACAGATTCTAAGACAACATCTTTGAATCCACCTTTTCTAGAAACTTTTTTACCTTTTTCTTCAGTAGAACCTTCACCGTGTAAGGACATTAAAGCACCTAAATCGAATTTTGGTTGTTTTAATAATTTAACTTTTCTAATATGAACATTTTGTAATGGGTAAATGGTTTGAGTGGATTTTTCAATTTCTCTACCAAT